>WIGN01000354.1:0-41878 GCA_014235955.1 Colletotrichum sojae
GGTAGGCGTGCTCGCGTGCCCGTTGCGAGGCTGGGGAAAGATAGAGGAGAGAAAGGGCAGAGATGCCCTCATCCGACTATGACCTACTAACTATAGGACAACACACGCAAGTGACTCAACCGGGGTAACTAGAGAACGGTGTGCCGGCCGGTACTCGCTGCAACCAGAGACATCGGGCAGGCAAAACACGGGCTCGGTTGTTATCCAAGCGCTTGCCGTGCCATCAACGACCTTTTGATTAGATCTCGTTAGTGAGATGGCGTCTTCTACGCGGGTTCCTCCATGTTCCGTGCGCATACCAATATTGAGTAGCGTAAGAGCCGACGGGTGCTTCCGTCTTCTGGTCCCAGCATAGCGGGCGCAGGATTGAGAGTAATTGGTGGAGGAAATGGGGATCGCCAGCTAGACGACCGAAGTGGATGTCCTAAAGCTTAGCTTGGGCGAAATCCTGTAGGCGGAAGAAGCTTCTTTTTCAAAGTTTCAGATTGAACCCGAGTAGGTCTGGTACCGCAGAAGGGGTCAAGCAGGGGCCACAGAACGTGAGCATCGGGGATGCCGAGAGGACGCAAGCGAGTGATGGCCTGTCCTTGAAAACCAAGACCCACTGAAGCGAGCAGGACCGGGCAAGATAAGCTTATGTTGAACGGGCCTGAGTCTACCCATCCTGATGAGGGCTTGGCGAGGTGCTCTCGAGGGTCCATCCGCCCAAAGTATTGTGTTGTGCCGGCGAAACGCGTTGAGAGTCCACAAGCCTGTCACCGCCCACACTCGATGCTACAGGTACGGTCTTATTCTGGCCAGAGGGACTGGTAGGATTGCCAGATCCAGCGTCGCTTTCGGTGTGTAGGCCCGTTCCGGAAGGGCAGCCTGAGGATGGCAACATGAATCTGGACCAGAGCACAATGCCTCTTACAAGGGGTTACAAAGTAGCAGACCTTTTCCTTGAGTTTTCAAACCCCAAATGAATCTGGACCAGCAAGCTGGGGAGATCCACATCCCGTCGCATACCGCCAGACGTGAACACCGGGACTAATCGGAGGCTGGAGGAACACCACCCTTTCGAGTAAATTGCGCTCGTTGACCGACAATGAGTGTGCCCAGAAGCGTAGACTGCGGAACCAACCGCAGTGGAAACCGGGGGCCTGGAGGGCGGTCTTCATCCAATATATCCCCATCCCCAATGGTCGAGCATGACTAGTGTCCACGGCTCGCCCGCGCTCTCGCTCAACCATCATCCGGCAGGGCGGCTAGTGAACCTAAACATGGGAGTCGGAACAAGGAGAGCGCCTTGAGCCAGAAAGCTTGATGCCTCCAAGTTCGATGGGCCCAAGAAGTTTCGGGCTTGGAAGGCTGGAGCTATCGCGTGTTGGTGAAAGATTGACCGACCTGCGTTGGGCGTGCCGAGCGACCCCATCTCTGAGGCTCAGGGCCCACTACCCCATGGGCTTCAGGTCTTGGCCCGTATGCACTCTAGGGGTGGGATTTTTTGGGATTTTTTTTTGGTTTGTTTTCTTTTTTTCTTTTTTCTTTTTCCTTTTTTTTTTTTTTTTTTATATGGGTGTCTTTTGGGGGCCACATGCAACTTCACGCTCTCTCTGGTAATTTGAGCATGGCTCCCGAAAACCACAGGAAACTGGAAAAGGTCGAAGTTGAAGTAAGACTTTAAAAACGCAGAGTGCGAGTTTGAGCGCTGGTGTCGTCAATTTTACCTTCGGGGGTCCGAAGCTGCCGGACCCAAAGGGCCAAATCCAAACGTACTCCAGTTCCCACAACTTTAACAGCTCATGAAGGGGAGCCCGTGCGTTCACGATGAGAGCCACTAGTTTGAATAATAATCATTGGAGAAAGATGAGCATGAATGAATAGAGGGTGGAATTGGGTCGAGAGACTTGTGACACGACGAAGGCTATCTACAACAGAAGAGAAATCCCGCCTTCATGTGGTGCATCCATACAATTCCAGCCCCTAGTTGGCCTCAGAACCCTGGGCTCCGCACTTCGTCTTGCAGTAGTAGTGCATCTGAAGAAAAGCCTGTCAGTATCCGAGAGCTCGACACAACCGATGTGAGGGCGACATACCTCGTCACCGCCAATGTGCCAGGCGGCGGACAAGCACTGAAGACCGTCCTGTGAAGCAAGTTAGATTTGAACCCTTCGCAAAAACAGTCAACGAGTGTGCACTTACAAACCTGCAATCGGGGCACTTGTCCCACTGCTTGGTGCCGGTGTTGCGGTTCTTGTAATAGCTACAAGCGCACTGAGTGGCCGCGAGGTCGATGTCGTACTGGGTCCAGGAGCCGTAGCCGAGACCGTAGGGAGTACCGTTACCGGTGCTGCCAGTACGCCTGTTGTTGACGCAGACAGCGGCGTTGTGCAAGTCGGCAACGGCGCTGGTATCCCAAAGTCAGCTTCAAGTTCCCAAGGCCTTGGTTTAGAGTAGACGAGGTTAGGGGACGTACACAGAGGCCAGGGCCGCAATGGTGAAGAGGGAGGTGATCTGCATGTTGAGTTTCGGTGTTTCGGTAGGAAGATGAGACTAAAGTCGGGATGAAAAGAATAGACTCTGAAAGTTTGGACGACGGAAAGTATGATCGATGGGCAGTTCGGGAAGTCGAAAGGACAGAATGCCCGGGGATTTAAGTAGGTCTTTGCCGTTTCGTTACTAAAGAGGAAACCAGCCTCTCTTGTTACGAGATGACCCGAGGAATCACATCTTATGACCTCCTTATCTGCTAGCTATTCCTCATCGAGGCGTGATCAATCTATTAGATGCTAGCTATCAAAAACATTACTCGTTTATGATACCATTAGAGGCCGTAATCTTAGTGCTTTTGATCCATTTTCGGGTATATCCTGCTGGAAGATAGAAGTGAAGGCTTACCGCCCATCTCGGAGCCGGGATAAGAAGCCTTATACCTGGGAGTTGCTGAGTCGTGCTCTATGGGGACTGCTAGACTTAATTAAGAAAGTAGTTCCCAAGATATGTCGGTGGCGAGCGTCTCTAGAGACCACGAGGTCAATCTTACCCAGTTAGAGAGCCACAAGAGAGCACAGGTTCAAATTAGGGGCGGGCGTAAACGGCGTGGAGAAGATCTGCCCCTGGATATCACCTATGAAGGGTCCCCCTCCGGACCCTCCCCCAATTTACCTGGGCCCTTTTTCCATGACTCGCAACGTCGTTGCTGGTTCGATTTGCTGGACTATGCTTGCAGCCACAGAGGTTCGGAATAGCTCTGGAAAAGTTGTGATTGAGAAGTCCGTCAGTATCACTGATGAGTCCATGAGTTGATGGCCATGTCGTATCATGTGCGCAAGTTGTGGGAGGCCGTTGACAAGAATCATCGTGTATAAAGACTCGACAGAACTCCCTCCTCCTTGGCAATAGTTCCTCATCCCTCTCTATTCACTCTCTCAATCACTCTCTCAAGCCTCTCGCTTCCAACGCTCCTGGTCTCTTTTGCCCAACATGGTTTCTACTCGCTTCGTCACCCTCCTCTCGGCCGCTGCCGCCGTTGTCAGCGCTGCCCCCATCGTCGAGAACGACACCGCTCTTAACGTCACCGACACTGCTGACCGCAACCTCCGTAACGGCGAGGTCCTTGTCTTCGGCGTCGATGGCCGCAGTAAGTGCTCTTTCGCATCTCTCGCCAGTTTCAAGTTTGAAAGTCGCTGACGCCACATCTTCCCTGCAGCCTCCATCATCACCGAGGACACCTGGGGCATGTTCCTCAAGCAAATGGATGTCCTCCCCGAGCCCCCCCAGGACGTCGAGGAGTGGCTGAAGGCTGGCGAGGGTATGGCTGAGGAGGCCGTCAACACCACCGAGCTCGCCCTCGGCAAGCGTGACTGCAACAGCAACTACCAGACCGTCATCGACCGCAGCCAGCGCTTCGTCGACTGGGACGTCCAGATGTCCCCCGTTGTCATCGGTGCCGGCCGTAACGGCATTGACATCACCATCTCCAAGTCCTACTCCATCGCCAACTCCGTCTCCATCAGTGGTGGCCTCGACTTCGGCCTGATCAAGGACCGCCTCAAGGCCGCTGTCGGCGTCGACTTCTCCCGCACCTGGACCACCCAGGCCGGTGTCCTCATCCGTGGCACCATCAGCGACGGCGAGACTGGTGTTGTCATCAGCCGCCCCTGGACCACCCGCCGCTACGGCCGCGCCTTCCAGGGCTGCGTCGGCTCCCTTAAGCAGACCGGCACCTTCACCGCCGACTCTCACGAGGAGGGCTCTTACGAGGGCGTCACCTGGGTCAGCGGTGCCATCACTGCTTGCATCAAGAAGCAGCGCTCCATCCCCCTGTCCCGCTGCAACGGCTCCGGCAACTTCCGATAAGGGTGTCGCGCCCATCAGCCATGGTGAGCTTCCCCGCAGCGGAACGCAGCCTTCCTTTGGTGTTGACGCAACGCCTTCCTTTAACATCCCCGTCCGCGATCTTTTTTCGCGGCGCACTTTCTTTGGCAACTTGGGATTTGAGACTAGCGTGAGAGCTGGGAACTTCCAAACAATACGTTCTTATATGTAGCTTCTTTGGGTGACGGGTAGATAAGGAGAGGATTGTGATCCTATTCCGGCCCTATTCAATTTACTAAGCTTCTACTTTTTCAACTTTCACCTTGCCTTTGATTGTGACTTTGCCATGTTCCCCTGAGACATTCTGCTGTTGAGCCTTGGAGAGTGTCATGACAGTAGCGAGGGGGATCAGCAAGATACTCCAAGCTTGTGAGAATTTCGCGCGATCGTTCATCTTGAGTAGTCCTGTTCTTGTCTCGGCTCAGGCCTTCCGAATTTTCAAGTGACTCGTATCTGATCTGCTCCTTGGGGTTGAGTTACCGGCGGCTCGGATCCGGGGAAGCATGTGCGGTCCACGGAGGATCTCAATGCCTGTACCGAGCCTCTTACCCACCTCAACCGGCGCAACGGCGCAGCAAGAGTGCGGGGACTCCATGATTGATTATCTGTTTCCCCGCATCAGCAATGGGCCTCAGGGTGTCGCGATGGATCTCATGGTGGTTATCGCGCAGATCCGACTTTGAGATACTCCGAGTATCCGACGAAACAAAGCCTATTTCCGTATGCTTGCTACTCAGGTTCAGTTGCATTGCAATCCTCAACGTGGTGGAGTAAAACCACTCGGCATCTAGCGTTTACTCGTCGAAGAGCCACGCCGTTCATTTCCTTCTCGGGGAAACGTTGAGCCAGTCGTGCAAATACTTTCAACTCAGCTCCTAAGACCGAACTTCTTTATAACTATAAGTTAGCTATAGGTAACGTATATGCATAGCGAGTGGCCCATCATAGCGAGTAGCCCACCTCTTCCTACCCTCCTACCATTTTTATAAGTCAATTAAGCAGCATCGTACAGAATCAATTAAAACTACTCATCATACTCTTCTACAGAGGTCTCCCAAACTACCTGTCATGTTCCTACGTTATGTCCAGTCTTTCCGCAATTGCTACATCGCCGCCCGCGCAATTCACCCCCCTCTGTATAACCACCCTCCTGACGCATGTTTTCGCCTCCAGCATCAACAACCCCCTTCTCTACCCGTACTGCCTCAGCTTCAGCTGCATTAAGTGACCCTCCAAGACGCAGTTGGGTTTTTTTAGCCCTCCGGCGCTTGCTTAGTATCTCATTTGCCGTACGAAGCCCGCGGCACTCAGCTTCAACAAGAGCTAGTTTGTGCGCTAACTTGCTAATACCTTTAGCTTGCAAATCAACTACTTCGTACAAATGTGTTGGTGAGCTATTTTGATGACTGGTAATTCTTTTCTTGAGTGAATCAGAGCTTCGTACGGCGTCATGTGCTGTGGTTGGTGTCTTTGGGTCCCAGGAGCCCTGGCTGCTTGGGCGTGAGTTGGATGGTGTTGGCGTCTTTGGCTTGAAATCCAGGCAGGAAATAACCACTTCTGGGTTAAAAGGTACTGTTTAAAACCAGCTTGTACATTTATTTCACACATTGAAGTAAAAAAGGCTGCCTTAAAGGCAGGAAAGAAGTCGTCCTTGGTAATGTGCGTAGTCTGCATCCGCATCATCTTCTCGATTTCCTTGCCGTACGAAGCCTTCAGCGGACTAAAACAGCCAACATCAAGAGGCTGAAGCTCGTGCGATGAATGGGGAGGCATGCAAAGAGCAATAATACCGTGTTCCTTGCAGTAATCGTCAAACTTGGTGGATTTGTGGCTGTTGTGGCCATCAAGGATTAGGAGCCGCTTAACACCCTTCGTATGAGACTTTGTGCATTTTTCAAAATGCTTCAGCCAATCTAAGCCAATCTCATTTGTAGTCCATCCATTTTCGCTAGGGTGGACGCGCCATTCGGGTGGGAATTGGCCATTGGTGTACCACGAGAGTAGGTGATATTTGCCCTTGACAATGACGTACGGAGGCAGCGCCCAGCCATCTGCACACACGCCCTGAATGACAGAAACCCATTCGCGATTGCCAGGCTGATTCGTACGAGGCCTTCCACGGCGGTCAGAGGTTGTAACAACCTTTGCGTGTGACAGCATTCCCATCAAGAAACCTGTCTCATCAAAATTGTAGATATCGTCATCGTGTATTCCGTACTTCGCGATCGTGTTTCGTACGAGGGCAAACCAGGCTTGCACAATTGCAGGATCCTCAGCTAATGCCCTCTGATAGTCGATTCTACGTCGAAAACGCGTCTTTAGTTGTGGTTGGCGTCGTACGAAGTTCTCTGCCCATCGCGGTCCGACACGCGTCGCGTCACGTTCGCCAAGGAGGCAATCGGCCATATCTCGTACGTCGTCAAGTCGCGGTGGAAATCCTCGATCGACCAGGTCAATAACTCGTTCAAGAATCACATTTTCTTCTACCTGAGCCATCTTCATTGAATTCGTACGAGTTTCGCATCGTGGTGGTAGTCCAGGGCGTCGGTGTCGAAGGGTTGTTCTTGGGATATTATAGATAGCGGCTGCTTTTTGTACAGAGAGTTTTGGGTCTTTTTTGATTGCTTCAAGTGCAAGGATGATGCGACTTTCATTTAAAGAAGAACTCATAGTCGTACGTGGAGGAAAGTTGATGTAAAGGTGAAGAGTGTGGAAAGAAGGAGAAAGTGGGCCACTCGCTATGATGGGCCACTCGCTATGCATGTACGTTATATTACTTTATTTAATAAAAAATATAGAGTTAAGTTATTTGACCGTGTTAAGGCGGCCGTTTAGTAATGTACTCTTTTGCTTCCTTGTTTCTCTGCCTTGGTTTCCTGATACGAGCAAGCTATTCGTAATCCTCAAACGGCAATGGCACTTCAAGCAGCATCCAGGTCCACTGGATCAGCGACACCCCGACCTCAACCACGGGCACCACGTTCGGCGTCCCGTGGCCCGAGGGCAAACACTTTTTCAACCAGACGACCTTTTCTCTTTCTGGAGCGGGAAGCAACGGCGTACCCCTCTAGACCTGGGTGACGGGATACTGGCGCGACGACTCCATCAAGTGGACCGGCCACGCCATCCCCGCCAGCGACTCTCCCAGCGCCCAGTATATCGTTTCGGCTACCCCGTCGTCGTCTCTCAAGTATCGACGACAGCCGACCCAGCGCCGTCAAACGGAAGGCGGCATCAGCATCAAGGACTCGGCTTCCGACATCATAGTCAACACCGGCAAGATCGAGGTGACATTCCCCAAGGAGGGAAACGCCGTCGTCAGCAGCATCAAGGCCGCCGGGAAGACCGTGGGCCGGAACGGCAAGCTCGTGCTCCACAGCCATTCCGCTGTCGCGGACGACGTCGCGAGTAGACGGGATCCATGCAGGCGCCGATGTAACGTCGTTTAACGTTAACCGGCGACGAGCTTGAAGAAACCCCACCACGGCCGTTGTCCGCGCCTCGAGCCCGTTGATGTTTAGCATTACATGAAGATATTTTTGCTTGAAGACTGTTTGAGCGCTGTCAAGCAGTGATGTTACTGACTTTGAGTGAATTGACTTGTTAACACGTCTCATCTCATCGATCCCTAGCTAGGAGACTTCAGATCGTGCTACCACACGCTGGCCTTTTCCCTTTCGGAAGGTAGAAACAACTTCTCCCTCTACCTCTTGGCTGTTCGATATTCGCCATACCCCCGGACGCGCCGAGCCCGGCAGTCGGGGTTTGGGGTATCTCATCGGACGGATGCGGGGCCCGGCCAAGAGCACCGGGACCCTCCGCCGAGCCGGGAGCTAGCGCAATTAAATACGGACCTTCCATGTCGACGGAAGGGCGCGTAGGGGGCTTGGTGGGGCCAACGATGAATATCTCTCAACGACGACGACTTCGGCGAGAGACACTCGCCCTTACCACTCTATGTCCAATAGACAATTCTCAGTCTCAGCATCAACCTGATCCTGACGTCGTTCATTCGCTTCAACTCTGCGCCACCATTCAGAGCATAATCCCGCCATGGCCACAACCACCATCACGGCCTCCGCAGCCTCCGGCATCGAACTCACCCCCCTCCCTCCCCAATCCAACCCCAAGACCTCCCCTTCAGCATCAGCCTCAGCCATTCGCTCCGCCGTCCAGTCAGACAATGAAAGCGCCGGCGACCCCATCCTCCAAGCCTCCCTCGCCGCCGACTCCGCCGTCCTGGAGGGCGGGTACGGCTGGGTCGTCGTGGCCGGCTGCTTCGTGCTCGCGTGGTGGGTCATCGGCACCTCGTACTCGTGGGGCGTCATCCAGGGCGCCCTCGTCGAGGACGGGCTGGCCACGCCCTCCGTGCTGTCCTTCGTCGGCTCGCTCGCCGCCGCGCTCATCGCCGCGCTGGCCATCGTGAACGGCCGCGTCGTGCGGCGCTTCGGACCAAGGAACGCGGGCTTGCTGGGCGTCACGCTCATGGGGCTCAGCGAGGTGTTGAGTAGTTTCTCTGTCAAGAGTATCGGGGGGTTGTTTGCTACTAGTGGTGTTATGATGGGGTTGGGTGTTAGGTGAGTCTATAAAGTTTCCGTGTTGAACCTCCATATGCTAACTAGACTCTCAGCTTGTGCTTCTCGGTGAGTTCGGCAGGTTAGAGTGCCAAGTCTACAGATATTAACACAGGTAGATTGTCTCGGTGGTTCCCGCCCAGTACTTCAGCAAGAAGCGCGGCCTGGCCAACGGCATCGTCTTCGCAGGCGGCGGCCTCGGCGGCGCCGTCAACAGCTTCGCCCTGGACGCCCTTCTCAACCGCCTCGGCGCGGCCTGGGCCTACCGCGTCCTCGCCATCGTGACCTTAGCCACCGGCCTCCCGGCGGCCTGGATCATCAAGGAGCGCGTCCCCGTCCGCGGCTCCAACTTCGTCGAATGGCAAGACGACCCCCTCCCTTTTGTCTCAGGAAACCAAAACTAGCTAACACCACCCGCAGGCGCCTCTTCAGATCATTCACATTCATCGTCATCTTCCTCGCCGGCGCAGTCGGCACGTTCCCCCTCTTCGTGCCCCCCTTCTTCCTCCCGCTCTACTCCAAGTCCATCGGGCTCTCTTCCTCGACAGGCGCGGGACTCGTCGCGGGGTTCAACTTCTCCTCGGCCGTGGGGCGGATCTGCTGCGGCGTGCTGTGCGACGCCCTCGGCGCGCTCAACGTGCTCCTCGTGTCCATGCTCCTGTCCGCCGTGAGCATGCTCGCCATCTGGCCTGCGTCGACGAGCCTAGGCCCAATGGTCGTTTTCGTCATTGTGAATGGTGTTTCCAACGGCGGCTTCTTTTCGACGATGCCCACCGTCGTCGGAAACGTGTTTGGGTCTGCGAGGGTGTCGGTCGCTATGAGCATGGTTGTTACCGGATGGGCTGGGGGGTATCTCATGGTAAGTTGACACCTTGGCGTGGTTGAGAATGAGAGACTAATGAAATTTGATAGGGCGCACCAATTGCAGGATATCTATTGGAGGCGTACGGGGGAGCGGAGAATGGTCTTCAGGCGTATCGGCCTGCCATGTTCTACGCCGGGTCGCTCAGTCTCGCGTCCGCCGTGCTGGTCGCGATGGTCAGGTTCCGGATGAGCACCAACATCTTGGCCAAGATCTGAGGGCCCGTGTAAAGCAATGTACAAAAAAGCGTAGGAATGTGCCTTCGCTGGCCCAGTCGAAACGAATTGCATTCATCCAATATTGAAGAGTCGGCGAAACGGTGACCATAGACCGCGAAGACCGGCCGGCGGTCAAGTTGCATTCCCGTCCGTCCCGCTGCTGCCTGGACGGCCCCGCTTGGCGCTGCAAGCTCCCGACTTCACCCCGCGGACAGCTCCGGCCTATTGTCCGGGATCGTCTGGACGTTGCTTACAGCTTGCAGCCCGTCAGCAGCCAAAGAGACAATCTAAGTCACGCCGAGTCCTCTTTTTGCTAGTCTCACTTGCTGCACGTGGTATCGCGCCCGCTTCGCGCCCCAGGTCTCACCCCGACGCGGAACTTGCCCTGCCGGCGCGTCACCCAAGCTGACCGGCAGTATGTGGCGTCCGGGTCTACATAATACCCCGCGTCCTCCCTTTCAACCCCTCTCGAGTCTTTAACAACGAGCACTACATAAACATCATTGTCATCACACATCATAGACCACATCCAAAACGTCTTTCACTTACACCAGAACCACCCTCATCCCCAGCCGCCAACATGTCCGTCGACCACATCGGCCTGTACGTCCCCGGCGCCATCTACAAGGAGATGGTGGACTGGTACCTCGCCGCCCTCGCGCCCATCGGCTTCCAGAAGTTCGTCGAGCCCAACGAGTACGCCTGCGGCCTCGGCGTGCACCGCCCGGATTTCTGGATCGCCCAGCACGCCGCCGAGAAGTCTTCGATTCCCCTTCACGTCGGCTTCAAGGCTGAAGGTCAGTTGATGATCATGTCTTTCTGTGCTTCTTACTCTCTCCCGAATTCCAGCTGACAACCTCTGTTGAATAGACCGCAAGGCCGTCGACGAGTTCCACAAGGCTGCCCTGGCGGCTGGGGCCAAGGACAACGGCCCGCCTGGGCTGAGGCCCCAGTACCATCCCAACTACTACGGCGCTTTTGTTATTGACCCCGCGGGGAACAATGTTGAGGTGGTGTGTCACAAGCCTGAGGTTGCCGAGTAGCTTCCTCAGGTGAAGGAGGTGATCTTGGCTCCACACATGATGAGTGATGACAAGAGAGAATGGCGTTGAGACATGGGATACTAAAGCGTTGAGGCTATTACGGGAAGTGAAGCCAGATGCAAAAGGTTGGCATTGATATCGAAGAATAAACAGTTGGGGTTTTGGGTAGATGATAATGCATCACTTCACTTGCTGGGCCGCATCGGCATGTCTCCTTCCCCTCCCTTCCTGAGACTTCTTCTATTACCATTGCGATATTGTCCTATGGACAGGAATCACCTTACAGAGGTCGATGGTGAACAATGAGTATCTCAGAGACTATCCCTTGGCTCAAATCGTCGTCACGGTGAGGCTGGGACATGATCTCAGCTATTTGTAGTTCGTCGCACATGCCACTCCACCCGTCACTTTCCGTACCAGAAGATATCGAGACAGGAACGCAAGCTGACTAGGTCGGGGCAAGTCCATGAGAGGGATCAAGCCAGACGGGAAGGAGGGGGTCGACGGTGTCATCAAGAGCTAGAATGAGCAGGACAATATGTCACGAGTGACGGCACGGCCATCCCGGCCTTGGACAGACAAGTCCCGACGACGCCATCTTATGCAAGGCTGTCAGGCTCTTTTGGGATGTCGTGTAAACTGAACAACGAGAATAGTTTCACTGCTTTCTTAACCCACCTCAACTAGGCGAGTAGATGGTATTCCTTAAGCCCGTTTTTAGATACCAGTTGCGACCAACCAGAACAATTTCACTGCATTCTTAACCCATCTAGACTAAGTAAATAGATAGATTTTCCTATGCCCTTGTTTTTAGATACCAGTTCCGACCAACCAGAACAATTTCACTGCTTTCTTAACCCATCGAGACTAGGTAAGCAGATGGCATTCCCTAAACCTTTGCCTTCAGAAATGAGAACAAGCCAACCAGATGATTTCACTGCAATTTTAAACCACCCCGAGCGGACGGCACCGATGGCACCATGTCCATCCAGCCTTGAGAAAGTATCGTCACTTACTACGTTTAGACAACAGCCCTACCAGCATATCAGACCGCTGGCGAGGCGAGTCTAGTCGCTCCGCCCCCAGCCTCCACTTTACCGCTGTTGATGTAACAGATTTGGCAGTCATCTTGACAAACCACACACGCATGGCAACACCAACTTCGTCATGGCAGTATCTCTCACCGAGAGGCATCGCAAATCTCGAAACAGTGTGATATCCGAATGCTCGCAACGTGTCATTATGCCCGCTGTCTATATCAGTCTCGGAACACCAGGCGCCTCGTTCCAGGTATGCACGCGTAAAAGTCTAGTGCGCAACGCAGCCATTTCCAACGTAAAGAACAACCGGCTTTCTCAGCCACCACCCGCCTGCTTGCCGGCGAATGATGCGCATCTAACAGAGGCCGCCCGTCAAGGAGTCGTGCCCCCGCCGTGAGCTCATTGCAATACCGCAGCCAGTCCTTCCCACCCGAACTCCCCCGCGACCCGACGATTCTATCCGGGTATCAATTCCACGAAAATTATGCCGCACACTGCCCACCGCCCGTCCAATGCTCGCTCGACGCCGTATCGCACGTATCGGCCAAAGGAACGCGCGCACTATTCGACACAGAAAGACTCTGCCCCAAGATGCTGGTGCCGAACCTCGTCATCGGCCCGTTGGCGGAGGATCTTCAAACGTATTCTGCTCGAGGCTGTTCGGAAATGATTCTCATATCCATGCCCCCAGCCGGTCGCATCTTCCCAAAACACGGTGTATATCAGGGTATCAATCTCGTCACATGGTAAAAATGTTGCTCTAGGAATCGTCGCCCGTCTCCGGCCTTGATCGCTGCGCCACCACCTCCCGCGCGTAAAACTCAACCAGCATGGTCGCATAGGCCTCAAGATCTTCCACGGGAACCGCAAGTCGAAAATCGTTAAGCAAAAGAAACTGGAGTTCGAGATGGTTGAGCTCGGCCAGTGGAAGGCCACCAACCTATTTGTTCGTTAGCATGAAGTCTGGCAGCACGGATGGGCGAGCAACAAACCTTGGCGTATCTCGAGTTGGTATAGAAGACGTCCGAGAAAAACTTGCTTGCGCACGTAACGCCAGCAATGATCAGCCGGTGGATATTAAAACTGTCAACGACGAAATAAGTGGCCGGGCCGGAAGCAGCCGGAGGTGTCGACTGGGGTGCGATGCCGTCGGCCGGGGTTGTGCTCGGCTCGCTTGCCTCGTCGTCGTCTGCCAGGTCCGGGTCCTCCTCGTCACCATCCTGCATGTCCGCATCAGCCGACTGTGGGTGGGCGGTTGACTGCAAGGAGGATTGTCTACGTGCCTCCTCGTGCTTGACAACCATGGCATTGACTCGCTCCGTCATGCGGTCGAAGTAGACGAGCAAACTCAAAAATACTTCGTAAGTGGTCGGGCAGTACTTGTGAATGCGGGACAGGTAGCTGAGGATCGTAATGGCAGGGATGTTCTTGCCATGGAATGCAAGGACCGAGGTGCTAAGAGGGCTCATGGATGTACCACTGCCTGACTCGTTGTTCTGGTTGGCCTGCTGTTGGTGGGCCACGTTTCGCTGCATGGCGTCGTGTTGCAAGTCATTAGTCGTGGTGATTTTTGTGAGAAGCGCGGCAACCATCTCAATGATGTCCCCTATCGGCATTGCGCTGATCTCGTACTTCATCTGCTGGAGGGGCGGGTCATCTACTATGCCGGGCCCGGTGCCCGTGAGCATGTCGGCCTTGGCCAGGCTGTGAATGTGGGCCAGGTCTCGCACGTGGATCGTCGTTTGGCCCTGGGGCGTCTGGCGGGGAGAAGAAGTATCCGAGAGCGGGTACGAAACTGCTGGCGACGGCTGCTGCTGGTCCTGGCCTACACCGGGGGTGATGGCATCGGCGGTGGCGGCCGCAGACGCGGCATAGCCGGTGTTGGTAGAGTCGGTGGCCATGTATGCGGGGCTCTCGGCATGCTGAGGCCTCGCTCGGGTGGGCGACGAGGAAGACGGGGGCGACGGGAAGCGAGATGCTCCTCCGCTAGGCGGCGCGTGCTTCTCCGGGGTCTCGGCCGAGTTCCAGTCAGAGCGCGTCTGGCGCGGGGGCGGGGTGTCGACGTGGTATCTCGGGCTCGAGGGGCGCCGAGCAGTTTGTTCTCTCGAGCTGCTGGAAGATCGGTAGTGGGACTCGTGGGGATGTTGGTGCTGGATGGCAGAGGCGGTGATCATGTTGTGGAAGTGGGAGGGATCAGAGACGAAGTCACCGATCACAGCAGCCATAGCATCGAGTTATTCCAGGAAAGACTGAATTAGCGATTACGACGTCGGAAGCGGCAGCTGCGACAGAGAGGCAAGGTCAGCGAAGATTCGAAAGAGCTAAATATCTCAAATATGACGCGAGAGAAGAGCAGGGGCAGATGTAAACTGAGCAAAGACGCTGCCACATGAAGCTGGGAGAAGAATATTTTAGTTCGGAAGGTCCGATAGGGCCGTTGCGTGATGACGCTCGACGCCCAAGGCCCCCGGCAGTTGCAACGAATACCGAGGACTGCCGAGCAAGTGCAGTTGAAGCTGATTCGCCCGTCGCACTCGTACGATGACGAGTTGAGAGGCAATAACCGGCATCCTCAGGCAGAGCCTTGTCTGCGACAACACAGATTTGGGACGTGGCACGACCCAGCGAACTGTCAACAACAGACCACGAGCCGACGAAGGTAAGCCGAGTCAGGCTGTAACTATCGTTGCCCCAGGATGGCATTGAGCCTCAAGACGAACAGCGCAGGAAGGGTAGTTGCCACCTTGGGCAGGCCCCAGGCCTTCGAATGCAGGTACGGTTGGCGACGTCACATTTGCGTGCGTCGAATGGGGAGGAGCACAATCAAGGGGATGGAAACCACGTGTGATGAGGCAGCTACAGGGAATACGAAAGGCAAAAGACAACGCGCGCGAATGGACCAAGCAGTGAAGACACCGTGAACTCACCGAAGTCGTTCCAACAGAGGGAGAGATAAGGCCCGTCCACAGGCGATAAAGTCTAGACGATAGTCGTGTAGGGACAAGTAGCAAGATGTAGCGAGAGTATTGACGCGATGTTCCAGCGACGTATCTCGGCGGGCGATGCGATGTAGTGCGGTCGGAGAGGAGGATTATTCGCGGATGATGCACACAAGCAACAGGGTCTTCGTGGGGTGTAGTCTAATGGTCGTAGGAGGAGGGCAAGGCGTTAGATCGAATCGGGTCGATGAGGGGGTGGGCGTTTAGGAGGCAGTCGAGACCAATGCCGAGAGCAGTAGGTACAAGGGGCGCGCTGGGTCTAAACGACAAAGGCGAGCGAGGTCGACGAGGCGGTGATGGCGACTATCGCGGGAAGGGAGGGGGGGAAATAGGCACGGTGTCGGTGTCGGCGCAGTACACGGCACGTCCGAGTCGGAGGAAGCGAGTTGCAGCGTTTCGCAGGGTGCGACCGGTGCTCGGCAAAAATGGAAATCCCCTCAAAGTCGAGGCGAAGGAATCGATTCTTCCTTCGTGATGTCGTCGTCGTCGTTGTCGTCGAAGTCGTCAAGTCGTGTGAAGGACGAGACTGCCGGAAACAGAAAAAAAAAATTATAGGAAGGGAGAAAGGCCACGCAGGACGGGGGGGGAGGGAAGAAGTCGGGGGAAGGGGCGGATGGGTGGATGGATGGATGGGTGGATGGTTAGGTAGATGGGATGGGTGCAAGGTGAATGGAGGGGAAAGAGGGAAAGAGCCTGCTGGGTCGCGACTGCTCTGCTAAGTGCTGGCCCGCTGGGTACCTTTCTTGGGTGTTGTGGATGCGCCTGCAGCGATGGACTGGGCTGGAACTGAGAGCGCACAGGCGTCGGGCTTGGAGAGTGGGCTGGCGGTGGAGGACGCTAGGCAGAGGTACCGAGGTACCTGTGAGGGTTGGTCCAGCGCGCGGCGTGGGGTGCACCTTTGAGGGCAGTTGCGACCGTGGAATACCTTGCGACCCCCAATGCCTACCTGCCTAGGTAGGTATGACTAGGTAGGTATTCACTTAATACTGAGGAGCACTACCTTCAAAATAAGTACGGATAGCTTGGGTAGGTAATGGCAGAAGAGGACAGCTGGGTAGGTCGTTGGGTAGCTAATAGCCACATACTATGTAGTATATACACTTCGGAGGAGACCCTGGAAATAGATTGGCATTCTGGTGGGGCCGGATGAGGTAAATGGCGAAAAGATGGCCGTCCCAACACAGGAAGATGCGCAACGAATGATGCGTTGTGTGTATCTTGGTTGTCTATCCATCATGCGGATCGTACAATCGATAGGTTGACAGTCAAGCAGTTGACCGGTAGTTATTAGCTAGTTGCTCGTCTTGAAAGAGAGTGAATGAGTTGTGATTATTATTTCCGTCTAAGCGTGTTGAGATTGCGATGCGCTGCAGTGCTTCGGTGTTGCGCGCTGTAGGTGCGTTGGGCTTGCCGGGCAACTGCTAGCCACGTCGCCTGTCGCTTTGAGAACTTGGAGAATACCTCAACTTAACTTGTGCCTGCCTTATGGCATGCTAAGAAAGTCTATTGCCAAGCATCAGAATAGGTGCCTAGGTAGATTTACAGCATGATGAAAGTGCCATATCTTCATAGTATTCCGTAGGTAGGACCTGCGGTGCTGCCTTCCTTCAGAGATGCGGTGGTGATGACGGACAGAGACACACGAAACATCTGATGACATAAACCGGCGCGCTAGTGGCCACGGGTGCTGCAGCCACTCACAACATGCGCAACAGCAACACTATGGACCACAACTCACCTTCCCACTTCACTTGAGCTCGCTTCAGGGTCCCTTCGTTCCTTTCCCTCTCCGCCGGGATTCGCATTCTTGACTTGCCCAGTTCCCAGCCGGCGGGCCCATCCGAACCCAGCACAGCCTCCTCCCCTTCGCCGATTCTGCCATTCCAGAGCATGCAACCTCTCTGTCGATTCGAAAGTGTGGAGCTTCGCCGGGAAATTGTGGTCACCTTAATCCATGGAAGGCGGCTCCGAGCCTGGACCATGCTCGCCGTCGGCCGCCTCGTGTTCCTCACAGGTAAGTAATCAACTTCGAAGACTTCCACGGGGCTGCTTAGCTGTTGATGGCAGTGCAGCCCCTGACGTCAAGCCCCAAACGCAATTCGAGATGCTCAACCGCCGCGCATAATGCACGCCAGTGATTGAGGCTGACAGCTCGCGTCCAAGCAGCAGAAAAGAAACCGTTCGGGGCACACACATTTCGCGGTCAACCCGGAAATGCACAAACGAACCACACTACTGGACTCGCCTAGCAACCATGCGGACGGATACCTCTGTGGTATCGTCTCAAGTCCGCAGGTTCGTACGAGCGATAAGAAACTTCCATGCAGCATCGACATCCTTCGTCACACCCGCAAATTTCAATCCCCGTCGCAAAAAGAAAGTAACGAGTCCAGCATCAGCGCGTCCCGGTCCTCAGGGAATGAACAGCCCATATGCCCGGGAAATACAGGCATAGAGGAACGGTACTTTAGTACCTAAACACCACCTGTCCAAGAAATCCAGGTGGTGTGCTAATGCCGTCTCCTCACTGACTGCGCTGATAAGGAACGGGACTGATAAGAGATTCACTTTGGCGAGCAGGGACCAGGCATCTGGAGGAAGAGCGACAGAAGCAGGGTACGTACCCGGTATCCCCTGAGCCCTGCCACCTCCGTCCCCTTTCCCTTTCCCTCCACTGTCCAGGTCTTCGTGCTACCGTCCCAGACTCCCAGCAGATTGCTGCATTCCATTCCATGATTGCCTGCCGCCATGCAACGCCACACAGGCCACAACCCACAATCACGATGCATTCTTGATGGATCTCGGAGCACCCACCAAGCTTCTACCCTCCATCGCGAACCCTCGAGAACACACTGGCCACAAGCCCAACCCACCCAAGTAACGGAATCCGGTTGACATCGCCTGTTACCTCACCTGTCGTCGTGCCTGTCCCTACCGGCACTGCCCGGCCATGGCCGAATCTGGATTTGGGATCTGCCCAAATCAAGCAGTTGAGATCACCCCAGCCGGGAGGCGTCTCCATCGTGAGCCACGGCTTGGATTAGTGTCGACGTCTATCTCCTCTTTCCCCCTTTTGCTGTGGCCATCATACGCCGGCTGCTATTCTTGTTGATGTATCTGTACACTACGGAGTAATAACTAATAGATCCCGTATACGACAAGATCCGAACCCCTTAAAGTAGGTACGGCGCCAGCCACACTACGGATACACTATTGGTATCACACGGGACGGCATGAACGCTCCCAGGAGACCATCGTTAGATTCGCCGCGGCCCAGCATCAGAAAATAGAAACCGCCCAGCCCGTCTTCCCCGTCCACCGTCCCGGGCGGCCCATCAGGTACCCGCGGTCCATGTCCCGTCCTTCCCGCGCAAACACCCGTCGTTAGGACGGCAGACGTGAGGCACAACGTCCACCAAGTTGACTACACCAGACGGTTACGGGACGACATGGGACGATTTAGATACCGGCCGGCTCGTTGCATCTTCAACGGCCGCCCACTTCTCGACAACTCGCCGTCTGCCAATAGGCACCATAGGCAGTCAGGCACGTACCTTGACACGCCGTTGGTCGCGCTCGAATCAGATACCCCGTCACTGACCTCATTGCTGACAACCAACGCACCCAAGCACCACCACCCACCCCAGCCGGGAAAACAAGCTTTCGTCATCTCCCATGCCACCCCAAGGACCAAGACACACAACAAACCGACCCCATGTCTCCGTCTCCCTTAGCACCAGCCAATGCCTGCCTTCCGCTGCGGCACGGGGTCTTTTGGACTCTTGGAGAGCTCTGGGTACATAAGGCAAGTACCTTATCTAATCCACACCCTCACCGCAATCCCATTCGGAAATGGACCTTCATGCCGCACACAATCGCGAGATATCGGCCATCGTGGCACCCCGGGTCGCCAACAGCCCGGCCCACGTTCTCCCATCCGCGCCGTCCGTCTCGTTGCCGCCGCCCCCTCCTCCCTTTACCTCTTCCTTCACCGACGGCCAACGACTGACCGCACACTCACTCTACAGCAAACACGCCGGGCACCTGCCGAGTCGTTACGGTCTCGGTATTCAACTGCAGATGGCTGAGTAGGTAAAACCGCAGAAGAAACGACAACCCTCAACAACTTGTCGATCCCACCGCCTCGAAGACTCTGACGAGACCAACCGCCCGGATGGCGTGTGCCCTGAGCCCTCCCGCTGGTACGCCTCGTGCCAATGGGAACTTCTCGCTCTCATCTTCCGCAGCGCATCGTTCTCGCTTCCCCGTCCTCCCCGCATCCTCCTGATTCGCTCCCCCTCCTCACATCCCGCAGAACCGAGCCGCGCTAGGTAGGCACCTTCACCGCCTTTACAAAGAGACTGCCCTATGCCGCCTGAAAGGGGGGACCAGCATCGTGGTTGCCGAAGCTCCCATCTTGTCCTCCCTGCATCGTGCATACAAGCGCCGGCGTCTCGCGTGGCCCGTGGCTTATCGGCCGCCCCCTTGAACAAATCCAGATAATACGATGTGCTGCATCGTATCCCACTGCAGTCGCATCTCACGCGATCACCGGAGCCGAATCGGCGAATCTGGCCTGGCCTGGATGGCGCCCGATGTAATCCTCTTTTGATCGTCTTGACGGGTAATCTATTTAATTGTACATTCAATGCTCGTTCGTCGCCAAGTCTCGGGAGCCGCGCCCGGCATGACTGCCGCTCCGCGCGCGTGTAGGGCTCGTTCATAACTCATGGCCGGCCAGCATGCAAAAGGTCTCTCGCCCCCTCGACGATGGCAGTCGATGGATGGGACTTATCTGGTCGTTCTTCCCCTGCATCATCCCTTCGGATTCGCCCGCTCAGTGCTTCACCGCGTAGTCCTCGTCCGGGAGGTACAGATGCCGCTGCGCTCCCTTGGCCGTCAGCACGACCATGCGGATGACGCCGCCGGAGCTGCCGTCCCACTTGATGGCCTCCCGCAGAGAGCCCTTGACGAACTCCACAGCGTCCTTCTCCTCCATGCCCTCCTTCCAGTTGGCGTCGCAGTATCCGTAGATGTAGGTCGAGCCGGAGCCGCCGATGGCGTACGACTGCTTGTGTAGGGAGCCTCCGAGGGGGATGGAGTAGACCTGGCCGCCGTGGCGCTCGTCCCAGCCGGCGATGATGAGACCGGCCCTGCAAAGCACAGGCTCTCGTCAGCATTCCATTCTCCTCTCTGTTACGATGTCAGGGTGATCAGGGGGACTCACGTCAGGCGGTCCTTGTTGGCGTAGCAAATCTCCTGGAAGATGGCACCGGCCGTTTGCGTCATGGGGGGCTTGCCGTTGCGCATGGCGTACAGGCCCAGCTGGTACTGGACGATGTCGGCGACGGCCTGGGTGTCGGCGGCGGAGCCTGACCGGCAGCACCAGATGGTGTCGTGGACTTGTGTGAGCTTGTCGGTGACTCGGTTGGCGATATACGCGCCCGTCGTTGTCCGGGAGTCGGCGCCTGTGATGTCGTCTGTCAGTATAGTGTCCGAAGAGACCGATCGACGACCTCGTGCCGTCACAGGATCAAAAGGCTACATACCGAGAATAACACCGTCCTTGAAAGTGACTGCCATACTGCTTCGTGTTAGGGTGAAAGCCGGAGATGCGGCATTGGAGGGGTAGCTCACATGGAGGTTCCGAGGCTGGTGCATACGTCAGCGGGGTGTTCAACTTGTCTGAATGTTTCCTCTGCCACTTACTTGACCTCTCCCTTCTTTAATCTCTCCATGTCGACGTGGATGCCATCTGCAGAGTGTATTCCTCCCGGTCAGCCATGGTCCTATCCTTCCCGAACCCCCATGCTTGCTGGGTCCCGCAGCTGCTTTGTTGCATCATTGGGCGGGATAGCTCCTTCCGTACCTTCGTTGAGCATGCCGGTGGTGGTGAACTCCATCTTGATACGCTGCGTCGTGATCTCGCGGAAATCAATCGGAGGATTCGTTCGGTTGGGAGGCGGGGAGGCGGGGAGTCGGGGTTGATTAGAGATTCGTGTGGTGGTGGTTTTTGAGATGTCGTCGGGGCGGGAGGGCGGCGGTCGGTTGGGGGAAGGCTAGAGCTCGATTGAAGCTCAGGCAGCTCCAGGAACGCGTCGGCCTTGCCCGCCTGCTCACTAGCCACTGCGCATCACGTGACTACATTACGTAATACATCTGGTAGCTTGATGATGGCTGCGGCTTCTGTTGAATGCATGGAGAAACTCTAGCATTTCGGAATAATTCTTAAGAAACAGATGGCCATGTAGTATTTGAGAGTTTTCATGTCGTTTGATCAAGTTGTTCGGGCATTGTTCAAACTCGAGCATCCCGCGACATCAGGCAGAGACCCGAGGTTCCCGTGAGAGGACCATCGAGGTCTTCAAAATGGGTATATGTAATTTTGTATAAACAGGAACTATTTGCTGATAGACTTTTGATATGTACGCCTTATGCCGGATTCGGCACGGTCAGTATTTGCCCCAGATGTCAAGCCCTTTCTCCTCTATCCAGACTGCCGGGTCCTGGTGTACGTAATATGCCCTCCCCATCTCTACGCAAAAGCTTCGGTTGTTGTTACAGTTGCTCTTCGCATATACAAACCACGCTCGTTCTCGTCGAATGTTCTCAACCTCCCCTAGTCAGACTGCGAATCGTCAACACCTTCCCCCGACACACCGTCCGAGTCCGAATCAAGCACAACTTACCCGTCCTTCTCGAGCTCGACGTTCGGCTTATCGCCCCCCTCGGCCTTCTTCTTGTCCTCGTCGCCGCAGCCGCAGTCGTAGAAATCGCCGATCTTGTTGCAGTCGAAGTCGTCCTTCTTCAGGCGCGCGTTGACCTGGTTGTGGACGAAGCAGGCCCAGCCGGCGGCGGCCTGGCGGCCGCTGACCTGGGGCGGGTACTTGGCCAGCAGCTTGCGGAAGTGGGCGGCGCAGTCGCCGCAGGGGTAGAGGCGGGCGAAGAGCTGGATGTAGGTCTTGAGGGCGAGGGAGTCGTCGGGGGTGGGCTTCTCGGGGAAGCGGGCCATCATCGTGTGGAAGAGGCGCCAGGAGGCGCGGCCTAGCTCTGCTCTGTGGGAGAGGACGTGGTCAGCGTTTGTTGGAAGGGAATGTACGGCATCCGAAGGCTGCTCCCACCGGCCCGCTGGATCTCCGGAAACCCCGGGAAGGGGGCCGGGGTCCGGGTCCGGGCCGGATGCGTGCAGATCATGATTGCCCGGGGAACGCGGGAGGCTTCGTCTGTTGACGTCGGGGGGCTTACTTGGCTGTCGCATTCTCCAGCTTCGGGGCGATGGACTCGCCCGAGAGGATGCTGTTGGAGATGTGGCCGAGGTCGGGGGTGTCGGCGCTTGAGGAGACGGAGTCGCCCTTCAGGGGCGCGGCGGCGGCGGGCGGCTTGGGCGACGCGGCGTCGATGCTGGGGCCGGAGAAAAGGTACGAGATGCTGAAGAAGGCCACGATGGCCACGACGAGTAATAACGAGAGGTGTTGTCTCCGCGCCATGTTGGGCAAAGTGGTTGTGTGTACTGAAAAGAAAGGAGGGTAAGATAGAAGAGAAGGGCAAGTTGGAGAGGCGAATCTCCAAGCAGCAGATTTGGAGGCTGCTGGAGCTCAGCAGCGCGTTGCAACACAACTGCTACCCTAGCGGAGGGAGGGGGGAACGGCCGGGCCCCTTCATCGCAAAGGCGGACGTGGATGGGACATTTGGTCGGCCCACGGTGCAGGGGTCCGAGGTGTGTCGATGGGACGACCTCTGTATTCTGCTACTTTGCGCCAATCCCGTCGCTGCGGTTTCCGCATTGCGCCACTCGTGGCATGGCCTTTTGATCGAGTGGCTTGATCCTTTTTTGCGCTTTTCTTTGTGCTGGTCATATGGAAGCAACGACCTAGGCAACACCTACCGTATTAGCGACTAACAGTTGTATCGCTCACCCCGCGTCCAGGTATTGCGAGTCGCGGTTTATGGTACGGTGGTACCTGTAGAAGTACCGAGGTCGACTCCCACAGCGCCTTCCGGCCACTGATGCACGCCCGCTGGCGATGCGAAATAAGGGACCGCCCAGCCCTGTGGGATCACAACTCCACCGGCCCGTGCGCCCTGCTGCCCCTTTAACTTTGATTTCCGGGTTCCACTCCCAACGTCCGCACTTAATTGTCTCTAACCTTCTCCAGCTTGCAGCGGCAGGCCCCAGCCCACTGAATAAACGACCTGCCATTTCACGGGGGTTTGAAGCCATCCCGGGATCCGGGACCCGCGGCTGGGGACGGGACCTGCACCGTACCACGGGGTTGGGTCGATGTCGTCTCGAACACTTTTCGACAAGATGCTTTTTGTAGAGTAGTAGATACGTAGATTAAAGCCCTAATCGCATTATCGATTATCACGATCGAGTGCCAACCAAAACGTTGTTGATTACCTATTCGGCACACGTTTTTGTATTACTATTGGGTGCCTACCGACAGTGATGGACGGGAAAGAGCCGGCTTGCGAGGCGTCCGGACTACTACGAGTCTACAAGTTACCCAACTGGACCCTACAATCTCTCGGTCGACGAGCACCCCGATCTCGAATCGTCATGTTTGCTCCATCAATGGTTTCCCTACGCTACCACCGTCGCCATGCTATTCCATAACACCATAACATCATAACACCATTCCATGCCATTTCGTCCCATGCCATGCCACACACGACGCGGCTCCGACTCGGCTCAGGGACAGTCGATTTCGGCCCGCCTGATGGCCGCTGAATGATTCACCCCACAGGCCTCAAAGCCACCGGGGTAATACTTCTGGTAATGGTCATCGCGGAGGTGACGCCTCATGTCAGGCTTGCGGCCTCTCTTCCGGCTGCACCGGCTACAGTGCCATCGATCGTCCTCCTGCCAGCAGGGCGGGGCAGGAGGTACCAAAGGTAATGGAAGACTGTTATCGCTTGGGCTAGGCACGGGAGAATTGTCGTCGCCGTTGGTATTCGCAGGGCTGTTGGTGGAGACGACGGGATGGTTGGCAGGAACATCGGGGGGGTTGATCGGAACACCGGGATGGTTAATAGTAGCCCCACTGTCCGGAACGCCGGGATGGTCTGTGACCGCCGGAGCCATGTTGGCAACGGGAGCGGGCGTGTTGGCTGGTGCATGGTACAAAGGAGCCGCCGAACCGCCTGGGAATGGGTAGTCGCTGTGAGCAAACCAATGTCAGACAGCTTCCGGACACGAACGAAGGGAGCAGCGGCTGCTTACGGGTCAATCTCGTACTCGCCGTCCTCGTCGCCGTCCTCCCCGCCCCCCGTGGCATCGCCCGTGGCATTGCCTATAGCATCGTTCGGGGCATCGTAAAATTCATCTATCATTTTGACTGGAGGATGGTCAGCCGCGCTCGACATCCGGGGGCTTGAAGTGAAACTGCGGCAGTACGTACAGACGTTCTCCAGGTCGGACATTGTTAAGCTCTCACACATTGGCTAGAGATATGACGAGTGGTAATCGCTTGATGGAAATTGATGACTGCGCAGTTGCAGCAAAGAAGAAATGCGAGCCTTGTGTGTTGTCTGAGGAGAATGTGACTGGATCGTTCCTCGGATGGGTGGCGAGGTGGTTTTCCCTGCGAGATAGAAAAACGGAAGTGGCGTTCAAATCTCATCATTTTTTTCTCTGAACTTGACTGATCATTTGTCGCGTGCAGTGCGCTTGCCCTTGATTACATCGTCAGGACGGGGCAGGTGTGTCGTGCTTGCCGGCGCGGCTCAAGACAGTTCGGAGTCCGGGCATTGTGGTGATGGTCCTCAGATACCTATGCTGCAGGTCAGATCCACCTCTCCTCATGAAAAAATCTTCAAAAGCTCACAATTTAGAATCTCAATGAGAGCTGCAGAAATTGCAGAGGACGTCTTATGTTTCTACTCAAAGAAACAACACAAGGCCAGGATGTTTCCAAGCATGAAGGTTGAGCTTGCCCCGAAGCTTGGAGGTTGCCAGATCAGGTTGGAGCGGCCCCATGCCACTTTCCGCCGGTCGGGATGCTTTTCAGTATCCTGAGGCTCTGATGTGTAGGTTTCTCGCAGTTTCCCATTGAGTTTGTCGGTGGTGGTCGGTGCCTTGTCAGCTAGTGCCGGAGCAGCTCCGGTTGATGGACCCACATCTCCGAGATCTCAGTGGATCCCCTCCGTGTCTCGGAGGGGCCGGTCGGCCAGGCCCCCCACACTGGCGCTTGGCAGCGGAACCCTCGGCTTCCAGAAGGTGTCCCAAGCTTTCCAGATTCGGATTTTACGTACAGAAATACTAAACACACGCACGCAAACTCAACAGGCCCCCCCAAGGTTTGAAAGGCTCGCGCGATGGTGAAACATGCGGCGATGGGCAACAGCAGCAGCAGCAGCACCCGGATACAGCCGGTCAGATGCGGCCAAGCAGGGTCGATACACTGGTGAACTTGGCCAAGATGCACCTGCTGCCCACCAAGGTGAGCAGCCAACCCCCCGGCTTCGGCACGTTCTAGCCGCACTTTGCTGTCGAATCTTGATGGAAATGACGTCAGCCCGCTGCAGTCAGGTGGAAGGTGCTTGCGACGCTTTGTTGATCCTCGAGTTCGCTTCCCGTCGCTTGTCTTTAATTTTTTTTTTCTTTTTTCCTCTTACCGCGTTGGCTGGGCTTTCTTGGCCTGTGATAATCTCGGACCCCCCAACCCCTCGTTCCCTTGTTTCCCCTCGGTTGCCTCCCACAGTTCCCTTGGTGCGCTTCCCCATTCACTCTAGTACCTATTATCTTAAATCTTTTGGTCGGTTCTTTGTCGCAAATTTTCTCTCTCATCTACACCCGAAATCTCCTTCGAAGTATCTGTCAGATTTCCAACGTCAAAAACGCCAATGAATCGGTGTCGCCCGTCGCCACATTCTTCGCATAACAACTCGAAGCCATAGCTCCATCCAACGACGTATCGGTGCACTCTTATTCCCCATTACCCCTCCACTCTCCAGAGCTTCTTTTCGCAAACGGAAGACACGGGCCAAAGCGCCAAGCTTTCGTGATCCACCAAAGACATCATTGGCACGCGGCAGTCCGACTCAGACCCAGTCACACTCAGCCCAGCAGGGTACAGCAGGGTCTCCCCCCAGGGCAATCAGGGATCGATCTGCAGTCTTGGCAACGGCCGCGTCGTCGCTCTGCAGGGTCTCGAGTTCGACAAAGATCTCCCGCCATCTCTTTCCGATTTATCTGTTGCCTACAAGCCTACCTAACCTACCTTGCCTACTTCAAGCACTTCACTACGTATTTTGGACTTCGCCTTTCCTACCCAACCAACGCCAATAACCAACGACAAGGGTTGTGACGCTTCTGGCCAATTGAGCTCGCCCACCATCGATCACATCTTGGACGACATCAGCCACGACGCCTTCATCGACCCCCCAAGAAGGCTTGTTTCTCTTAGCTCCACGTCTTTCTACCCCCCCCCGCGGAGATGTCGGCAGCGGAGGAACAGCGGCCCAACGGCCATCCACATTCAGATGGGCCCGGCATCTCTAATGCGGCCACGTCCGTCGCCCAGAGCAGCGAGCCTCAAGCAACACCGGCGCCAGAGCAGGAGCAGCCGAATGGCCATGCTGCCAACGGATATGCTCCAAACGGTACCGCCGGCGATAGCCCTGCCACAAATGGCATATCCACCGCAGCGTCAGCGCCGGAGACCAACGACCACCCCGTCAACGGTACCGCCTTGAACGGCCACTCGCCCGACGGCACCCCAGCCGCCGGTCAAGCCCCTCACGGCGAAGACCCCTCATCAAACGGTGGGCCATCAACCCGGGAAGAGGGGTTGTCGGAGCACAAGAAGGAGAAGGCCCTCGAGGACAAGATCGAGGGCATGCAGAATCCCGAAGCTGACGGTCACAAGCCCCCCAACCAGAAGCCGCACCACCATTCCAGCGACCTCAAAGAGCTCTACGCCGAGGGCAAGGAGAAGGTCAAGGATAAGACGAAGCCCTCCGGCGGCTTCGACGATACTCCCCTGCCCGACGCCCCTCCCGGCTACACCGTGCGCTTCATCTTCCACAAGGCCAGCAACCTGCCCGCCGCCGACCTCGGCACCAGGTCCTCCGACCCCTACATCCACGTGACCCTCAGGGCCGCCATCCCCAAGCGCCACAAAGAAGACCCCGACCTCACCCATCGGACAAAGACGGAGAGGCGAACGACCGAGCCGGTATGGGACGACGAGTGGGTTGTCGCCAACGTGCCCTCCGGCGGCTTCATCCTGAAATGCCGTCTGTACGACGAGGACTACCCCGACGCCGACGACCGCCTCGGCAACGTGACCGTCAAGGTGCCGTACGTTGGAGAGGACTGGAAGGGATACCCGCCCCCCGGCCAGGAGTTCATCGCCAAGAAGCGCATGGGAAGCAAGCGCGCCTACTTCTTCAAGGCCATCACGAGCCACTTCGACCCGACAGTCGACATGTCTCCCAGGCTGTGGATTAGCATGGAGGTTCTGGGAAGATCCGACCCGCCGCATGCGCAGATGTACACCGTCGGACCGACCACCTACTTTAAACACTTCAGCCCCATGATCGGCCGCTTGACCGGGATCAAGGTCAACCGCGACGAGAACGACGATGCGCGGTCTGACCTCTTTGAGGAGAACGAAAACCACGACAACAAGAAGACGCAAAAATACGAGCATGTCCACCCAAGTCTGTGCCCCCAAGATGCTGCCTGCTGACAATTGATAGCTTCCAATCCAACGAGATGCAGCTCTCGGGACCCGTACCGCCGGAGCTGTACCACCGCTACGTCGAGTTCAGGCCCATGATTGGGCTGATGTTCGCCAAGAGCGGCCTGCGAGGCAAGATCCTCAACAAGGCGCTGCACAAGCAGCACAGCAGGGTGTACAACTTTGACAGCTCGACCGAGTACGGCGTCTTCCGGCCGCGGTCCGAGGAGGCGTCCCTGCAGTTCCTCAAGATGGTCCACTTCGACGAGGGCGGACGCATATTCACCTACGTGCTGACGCTGGACGGCATGTTCCGCTTCACCGAGACGGGCAAGGAGTTTAGCATCGACATGTTGAGCAAGCACACCATGCACAGCGACGTCGAGACGTACATCGCCTGCTCTGGCGAGTTTTTCGTTCGTCGTCTGGAAAAGCCCGACGCGTCCGAGGATCCGGAGCCTGACGAAAAGACACACCCAGCAGATGAGTTACCCGACGGACCCCCCAGAGGACATCCCCCTCACAACCCCGCACACTACCAGCTCTTCATCGACAACGATTCCGGCACGTACCGACCCGACAAGTCCATCCTGCCCAAGCTCAAGGAGTTTCTGGAGGCCAACTTCCCCGGGATGGGCATCATCACGATGCACTGCGAGGACGAGGAGCTGCAGAAGCTCAAGAAGGAGCAGGTGCAGACTAAGAAGAAGGAGGGCAGGATGGTCAACATGGTGCTGGCAAGGAGCCCGAGCTCCAGCTCGCTGAGCTCCACCGAGAGCGCGCTGCAGCACATGGAGGAGGCAGGCGAGGACGGCCCCCCCGTCATGAGCACCACGCAGAAGGCCCTGGATGCCATCGAGGACCCCAAGAGCCTCAAGAAGCTGTGGAAGTCTGGGCACAGGGAAGGGGAGAGCTCCAAGGCGGCGGCGGCGACGAACTGAACAGGACGGATGGTCGGGTCTCTGATTTTACCGCTTTGGTTTTGCTGCGCAACTTGATACCTTTGTGCTTGACTTACTGGTGGGGAAGCAGTGCTTTTCTACGTATGTAATCGGTAGCTTTTTTATGCCTTAATTGTTTAATTGAATCAGGATAAAGAATTACTGCACGGTCGACTTTTGTTGATTTTCCCGTTGGACCTATCGTTTCCCCCCTATGGAATACTGGAGCACTGATATAACGAATGACTCTTCCGCACCACTGCTTCCCAACTATTGACAAAGACGGCTACATCAGCCCTGAAGCCCAGCACGGCGCTGTTTCCCACTCCACGGCCAGCCAGGCCATCCACCGCCACCACCACCACCACCACCTCCGGGGCGGGGGAAGTCGGCGGCCATGTTGGTCTCCTTCTGCCGGTCGCCAAAGTACGTGTTGGCGGGGTACTTGTTCTGGGTGACGCAGTTGGGGTTGCACTTGTCGAGCGGGCCGGACTTGCCGCGGGTGAGGTCGAGGACGTAGGTGTCGTCCTTGCAGTCGGGGAGGACTGTCGTTTTGTCAGCATGAGATAAAAAAGAATCGTGCATGATATTTGGAGGAGGAATGCGGTGGTGCAGGCTTACCCTTGAGGTCGTTGAAGGGGATGGTGTTGAGGTAGCAGTCCTTGAACTGGGTGGAGTAGGGCGTGTACAGGCCGTTATAGTTCCAGTACCAGTTCCTTGTTTGTTACGTTAGTTGGCGAAGGAAGATATTTGCGGAGAGACGTTACTTGTTGGCGTTGTCCGCGGCACAGCCCAGCATCAGCAAGGCCCCCGCGGGACCCGTCTTGACCACCTCAGAGTTCGTGTCCGGGCAGCAGTAGGTCTTGACGTTGGCCGTGGCGGTGCAGTTGAGGGAGGCCAGGGCGCCTGAGGCGGTGGCCGCGAGAAGGAGGGAGTGCTTCATTTTGGGGAGGATCTTTGCTGGAGGGTGAATTGGTTGTTGGGTTTGGTTGGTGATGTGTTGAGGTTTTGTGAGTGAAGGTGATGGGGTTGTGTTAAATAGTTATTCTCGTGAACGTGTGTTTCCCAAATTCGGAGTAGCTTCTACGAGTGTTCATTTTGGGTATACTGGACATCGTCAGTCGCGATACTGCCGTCGGTGATGGGGTATGGTCGAGCGGAAGCACACGTGGGCGGCCTAACTGCCGAATCGCGGGGATTTAGCCTGTTGTGTCCGGGGATCCAGCAATGAATGGCATCGAAGAATGTCCCGAATTGATGCGGAGAGAACCCCCTCGAAGACAGTTCGGGCAGACCCAGAGACGAATATGGAAAATTTGAATGTGTTGTCGTCGCCAAGACGGTTGCACTGGATGCAGCCGGGTATTCTGACGGCAGGGGCTTAATATACAATCTGCCGGCACTGTGAAAACAGTCCGCTTCTAATTAAACTACTTCAGCCATGGCAGAGAAGAGCACTCGTGACTTTTGCGATTGTGGAAAGCTGGGCTGGTTAATCCCCCCCCTTACGAGGACAAGTTGGATGATATATACTGATTTGAGGGCCGGGTATTCAGGTGGTGGAACCGGGCTGGGAACTCGTACCTATTAGGACCTGACTTTAGCAACTTGGCGTTGTCTCGAGGATACTGTCTTGTTTGATGAGAACTGAGAACTACCGTGAGAGCTTTCCATGGGAGAGCTGTCGAAACCTTCCAGCGAGATTTCCCTCGCGCCTAAGTTCTGGTGAAAGTTGGCTGTTATCACGAGGGACTTATGTGTTGGTTGACATGTTAGCCTAAGTATTATCCATGAAGGAGCATGCGACTATACGGGCCCTTGCTGATATGTCAGTTTCGCCTGTTCGGGTTGTCACTTAAAATATTCCATCCAAGCCTTCATATTCTGCCTGAACTAGAATTAAAATCATGTGCCCAACTACAGATGACCCAAAGTGCACATCATGAACTGGAGAATGAGATTCAGTGTTGAAGGAATATGTCTGGAATGGGTACCAGCAGGAGCACTTGTAGTTGGCATCTTCGACCCCGATATATGTGTACGCGTGCCAGCCGAGTGCCCACCTCGTGCGTGGCATCGACTACTGTGTGTTGCCATACTTCAACACTCGAACATGTGTATTACGTCCGCCATGGAGCCTAGCTCTTTCGTGTTCTCTTTAAAAAACAGCTGCCGATTGTCGACTCAGCTTTGCAAGTGCCGTTTGTGACAGGTATGGGGTTCAAAGCCAGCTTGAGATGCTGCTCTAACCATTCGATATCGAAGCATGTTTTTTAAGATCAAACGTCTGCCAAGGGCTCGAGGAGCTTGTACCGCCCGTAGATCATGACCCACACTGCGGAAGGGATGATTCAGTTCGGAGCACATTGCTGCCGATTCCTTTCTTCTTCACACTAGCGAACGGAATTCGGATTTCCCAAGGGATATGTTTGCGGCCGATTCATGGCCCCGGCCGGTTTATTTCCTCCGTTTGGTTGAGGCTGATAAATCACTTTCCGACTGCATCGGCTCCGTACTTCAAGACAACCAACCCCTCGAATTCTTGGAGAGCAAACAAGCGGTATGCCGCCTTGGCTGCGCGACACAAGTGTAGTGGAGCATCTCGTGTTACTCTTGCTGGACATGGCTTCGGCCTCAATGATTATTGCTTAGAAATGGTTTCGAACTCTCGAATGCGCCGACCCGGCGGGAAGGTGCACAACGTATCACGAGCAACGGTGAACCAAGTGCAGGTTACCGCCCAGGAACCGGGAGGTACACTACGAGGCGGGAGACTGAAAGAATAGAGACTCGCCAACGTCGGTTCTAGCTAGAGACATTTATATTGAGCTGCAATACTATCGTCAAGAAGGTGTAGTTGTTAAGTGCTTGGTACGGCGTGCCGCCTTTTGGTCATCCGCTTGTCAATTCATGTAGCCAAGTAGCCCAACGAACAGCACCGTCGTCAAAATGGTCGCCAACTCGTGTATCTGCATCTGAGACGATGTTCTTTTCCGCATATGGCAAAGCTGCCAACCTCTTGTCAATGTCGGGCAGGTTGAATGTCCCGCGTTGCTAATCGGCTCCGAGCTCGAGATCTGCAGACGCCACGAACGAGGGGAAATGGATGACGCAGCCAAGCTCGGGGTCGCACCAAGCGAATGACAGCACACGGGCGGTGGCACTCAGAGGTCTTAGGTTTTTTGCAGAGACATCGGGCGATGAACGAGCGGTGTTTTCGAGTTACACAACACGGGCTTTGCTGTTTGTTACGTCGGCCGAGGGGCAAACTCGAGCATCAAAGCCAGAGACGACGAGAATCTTTTTAAGAAGCTCGTCGTCCTCGCAAAATAAGTAACCCCTTACAAACCCACTCAAGGCACTTTTCCAACCTCGCGAATCTCAGTCCATTTAGCCTACAAAACTTTGAAGCCTATGCAACAACAAGCCCCTGACAATCACCACAGCCAACCGGTAGGAACCGGAATCGACTACACCGGACCCACTACGTGCACAATCGAAATGATGTCCATGTCCCTCAGCCTCTGGGAGAACGCACAACGCCTACACGCCCAGCACCGGATCTTTCTCGAGATCCTCTGGACGACGAGCTGGTGGGTGCCGCTGCTCCTCCCGGCGTACGGCCGCATGCGCACGTCCACGTTCGCAAAGTACGCGAAGCTCCCGTACGCGAGCCTCGGCGTCCACCTGCTGCTCGGCTCAGCCGTGCTGAGCCGGTACTACTTCCTCTACGCGACCACCGGCGCCTCTCCCGTTCCCGACATCGTTGACCTCGTCCTCGGCCTCGCCTTCGCGGCCAGCAGCCTGCAGATGTCGGCCCACGTGCACATGGGCTTCCTCCCCGTCGTCAGGGGCACATTCCAGTGCATGGCCATTCAACAGGCGGCCGCGACGGCTCTGGGGTACGCGTACGGGGACGCGGGGTGGCACCGGGCGGCCGTCAAGATCCTGGACGCCTTCGTGTGGGTGAGGTGGCTCGCGCACTACGCGCCGCTGCTCCAAGGATTCAGGACGTACGGGGCGCGGTTCACGGCGGCGGTGTTCGTGTCGCTGCCGCTGTGCCTGTGGGAGGGAGCGTACCCCGCGGGGACGCCCGCGTTCATCGCGCTGCTGAGCGTGCTGCTCGCCGTCGACAAGTGGGCGTCACGAAAACTGGACGGAAAGTAAGTTGCTGGCTCTGGCGCTAGATAACGGGATGTCCCGGGATGTTCCTCCACCCCGGGGGTTCGTGATGATTTTTGCCTCACTGACCGTTTGAACTTCCTCCAGACCGGGCCCTTTTCCCCGCGCTCTGGCGCATTGCGGGTTTGTAACCGTGCAGCCGAAACATCGCGAGAATGCGGAGGCGGATGCGGAGGTGGACGCTGCGGGCGTCAAGCAGGAGTAAAAGTGAAGCTATGGACGCTCATGGTGGTGGTGATGGTGGTGAAGTTGCAGGGAGGTGGCACACGACGGACGAGGAAAGTTTCCTGGGCACGTTGCGGGTTTCTCCCACTCGCATCAGGCAAGTTTGGATCAGGATATGGTCATGTGGTCTCTCAGCTGCTGTCTTGGCTCTGCTTTACTTGCTGCGATCTCGCAGCTCTGCTCTGTGAAGACAATTGTGAAGGCAGCAAGCAAGGTGGGACCCTGAGAGGGAGAATTGACACATCGTGTGTTGTCACATCGAAATGATGAGAATCATATCGTGTAGAGAGTTCCACGTTTCAAGTTTCCTGGCTCTTGGCCTGCTCCTCCTGGACCTTGTTGAGGCGGCGTCGTATGCGGAAGATTTTTCTGCTTTCCATATTTGATGGAGCGTCGCCGCACGGCATGGCACGGAATGCGCGGTATGATATTACATGGCCAACCCAGATGGGTCTCTCTCGGTGATCCTCCGAAGGGGGGGCCGCGATGGAGGGGCGGGTGGAATGCCGAAATCTCGCATGCATTGGACACGCCTCACTGAAAGAGACTAGGCATACGGATACTCACTGTTACATTTCGCACCCAAGTGCCGCGTGCTAGGTGCAAAATAGGGTAAAGCCGCCTTGCCAGCCGCGAATGAGGAAACTCAGAGCGAAGCCGATCGGCTCGGTTAGTCGCTTGGGTCGCTCACTTGATCGCGATGGTTTTCGTCGAACCCCACCGGGATGAATCATCCATGAGGCGACGAAAGAACACGAGGACAACTCCGAGACGGTCGAGTTCTTGTGGTGAATAAAATCATTCCGACGGGGAGGGGCCGCCTCCTTTATACATTCTCATCGGGAGCTTCTCATCGGGAGTTTTAGGGAGCGGCAGTCATCTTCATTTTATAGCCCAGTTGAGTAAGGCAAAAGAGGCAGGCAGTCACTGATCGTCATTCATCATATTACACTAGTAGTAAGGCCGCTCCTATCGCGATATCCCGGGCGGAATACGACCGCGTGGCTCGCTCACTCACTCACTCACCCACTCACTCACGCCGTTATCCCCGTCAGGTACCTCGCGAGTCAGCCACCAGTTCGTGACGTGGGGGCTCTTCGCCCGGCCTGCAAAAGCTCAGTGGACACTCACACTCACACAATTCACTGATATTGGACCTTTGCTTATGAACAGCGCCTGCTAATAAGTACCTACCGGGGCTATCGTAGGTATCGCAAAGTGGTCCAGGGCAAGGTAGGGCCGTTTCTTGGCCTACGTTCGAGTCTTGGCGACCGCAAGCTGCCGTCTTGGCTGTGCTTATTTTTTCGCCGCATTCCATGGCGTCGTAACGACCGAGTCTCTCTCATTAAGCGACTTCTTAACGACATCCATTGAGTCTGTGAGAGACGTGATAAGCCTCGGCGGTCTCATAACTCGCTCCCTTTCTCGTGGTCTACAACTTGACCGAAATTTCAACGCTTGCCATTGCATATGACGTGCGTTCTGGATCTGAATATGCACCTAGGCCTCGTACGATGGATTGCGCTTCTCGCCCCCCCTTAACCGCCGACACCAAATCCCGACTCCGCAAATCTAGATGATGGCGAGAGCGCAAGGCCGACCCCAGCAGGGGCCCGTTTGCGGCGAGGGGCGGCGAATGACAGGAACGAAGATTCGTCTGATTGTCCCCACGAAGGAGCTTCCGGTGAAGCTATCGCCGTTACGCCCACGGGACGTGTGTGGTTCTCTCGGTCGACTTCCGATGTGAGCCCTGGCCGACTCTCCCGGTCTCGCACAACTCGACGGAGCCTCTTCGGCATTGACGACACTGGCCTGCCAGCCAGCCCGACCAGACCTCCTTGACCGTCCGGCTCCCCTTCCGCCCTTCCAGAAACGCTCCTGTTCTCCTGGTGGCCCTGACTTGACTGACCCTTGCCTCCCCTTGCCCTCCTTCTCCTCAACGTTTCTCCATCTTTTGACTCCTCCACATGGCCAGCCCTTACGAACGGAGAAGTAAGCTGCTTTGGATTATGAATCTGTGCTCAACGGCCAGAATCCCGCGGGGTCTCCGCACACCTCTCCCCACAAGGGTCATCATGAGATGAACATTGGCCTGTCTTCGAGAAATCCTTAAAGAGCGCACTCGCCCTCTCGCTCTCGTCTCCCCTCTGTGTCTCTGGCTCTCTATCCCGTCTTCGTCGACCGTCTGTTGTGCTGTTCCTGTCCCCCTTCGTACACACACATCGGCTGTACTTTCTCCCCAGAAAGTTCGGACAACCAACCCGTGCGCGCCAAAACTTCAGTCGTCGTCGGAAATGGGCGCAAAGTACTTCGGTCTAACGGGCAACGCCCTGACCATCCTGCAGATCGCCCTTATCGTCTGCCCGTCTTTCATCCTCTTCGGATACAACCAGGCTGGTCTCGGTGGTCTGCTCACCACCGAGGACTGGACCAAGACCTTCCCCGAGATCGATACCGTCCACACTACTGGCGCGACCAAGAACAAGAATTCGACCCTTCAGGGCTTCGTCGTTGCCACCTTCACCATCGGTGCTCTCATCGGCTCCCTTTCCTGCTCTTGGTCCGGCGACAAGTTCGGCCGCCGCAACATCATCTTCTTCTCCGGCGTCTGCTCCCTCGTCGGTGAGGTCCTCGAGTGCTCCGCCTTCTCCCTCGCCCAGCTCATCGTCGGTCGCATTATCGTCGGTCTGGCTATCGGCCAGCTGTCCTCTATCGTCCCCGTTTGGCAGTCCGAGACCTCCGGTGCCAAGAACCGTGGCAAGCATGTCGTCCTGACTGGTCTCTTCACCTGCGTGGGCTACGTCCTGGAGAGCTGGATCAACCTCGGTTTCTGGGAGTTCAAGACCGGCCCCGTCACCTGGCGTGCCCCCATCGCCATTGCCATCCTCTTCTCCCTGATTTTGATGGCCAGTATCTACCTCCTCCCCGAGTCCCCCCGCTGGCTGGTCATGAAGCAGAGGTCCGCCGAGGCCCGTGGCATCATCGCTGCTCTTCGCGGCCTTCCCGAGGACTCGATCGAGGTCCAGGCTGAACTTGCCGGTATCGAGCACTCCCTCGAGGAGACGACCCAGAACGCGGCCAAACTTACCGACATGCTTAAGATGGGCGATGACAAGCTCCTCTACCGCTTCGGTCTCTGCATCCTCCTGCAGTTCTACCAGCAGATGTCCGGCTCCAACCTGGTTTCCGTCTACGCCCCCATCTTGTTCCAGCAGAACCTCGGCATGGACAGCGAGTCGTCGCGTGCCCTGGCCGGCGGCGCCCTCACCTGGAAGTTCCTCTCCTCGTTCGTTGCCTTCTTCACCATCGACCGCTTTGGTCGCCGCGCCGTCTTCATCCTCAGTGGCATTGGCATGGCTCTGTGCATGACCTCCCTGGCCATCACCACCTCCTTCCCCAAGGACAACAAGGCCGCGCAGATTGCCGCCGGCTGCTTCATCTACCTGTTCAACACCTTCGTACCTATCGGCTTCCTGGGTGCCAACTTCCTGTACTGCACTGAGGTCGCCCCCATCCGCCTCCGCATGGCCATGTCCTCCATCTCCACCGCCAACCACTGGCTCTGGTAAGTCTATCCTTGTAACAGAATGTCGTCCGATCGCAGACTAACATGCTTCCCTCAGGAACTTCATCGTCGTCATGGTTACCCCTGTCGCCCTCAACACCATCGGCTGGCAATACTACATCGTCTACGCCGTCATCTCTGCCTGCATCCCCGTCAGCGTCTACTTCCTCTTCCCCGAGACCATGGGCCGCAACCTCGAGGAGATTGACATGCTCTTCCGCGACTCCCCCTCCGTCTTCGCCACGGTGCGCTTCGCTAAGAACCGCCCCGTCGCCATGCCCCAGGAGTTTGAGCGCGAGAAGCACAACGACAAGGCCGATCACATCGACCAGAAGCCTGAGGATTCTGCTTGAGTGCGTGGTAGTAACGAGAAGTAATTTACGTTGTCGGTGGTTTTCGTGCAGGTCTTCCCGGTTAGAACGGGTGGAAACAAAAAGTCATCTAGCATAAGCAAGCGATAGTGATTTTCAGCGACTGGAATAATAGTACTGAACATGGTATCAATTCTTGCCACTTGTCGTGGTACCCCCAAACATTGTGTCCAAGCCTCCGTGACAATCGAGGTGGGCCCTCCTTGAGAGACAACTGCATTGGCTTCAGAGCCTCCTCGACACATTGCTGCCGTTCAATTGAGATCCATCGCGACTGATGAGCCACAGGCATTCGGGTGACATTCCCAGCCCACATGGCACCACCCCTGCCTCCCGCCAAGAGCACCCACCTCTCCCCTGAAGGTTGAGATTCAGGTCGCCGAAACATGATCGTCCGTGTCTGTCGACTCTGTGAAACAAATTGAGCCAATGCGACAGTGAGAAGCTATTCCCGGAAACCTCTGCCTCGGTACACAAACGAGTTCTCCTCCACGGCTTGTCTCCGTCCTCCCAAGCCCGGCCGTTGACCGTTATCAACCAAGCCAAGACATTATGGATCTGCAGCGTCGCATTTCCAACGCTGAAGGACGCTGAGATTGTGGCCGTGCAGCGTGAGCCTGCAAAAGTCAGCTGTCATCACATCTAGATCCACTAAACCGCTCACCGAAATGCGGTGAAAAAACGTCTCGATATTGAAAGCTGACTTCCGCCCAGGCTCTTGAACGCCCATCCCGAGGGATAGGATCGTGCACAGTTGCCCCGCAGACTGGTCTCGATGATCCCGTTGGCCGCCCGGTCAGCATCTTGTCCCTTCGGACTCAGGATCTAGCCGTTGCGAGCATGCAGCCCGGCTTACGCGCAGCACAACTAATCCCCGATCTGGAAGGAGAGAACCAATATTATGCGCTGAAGGTGGCATGAACAGGGCTGATGTGCTGGGGTAGAAAGGCAATTCAACCACTATTTCTCACTCAGCTATGGAACGATGGCACGGCATGGCACGGCTTGTTGGACGCTTTGCGTTGTGCCTGCAGAGAGCTATTCGACGCGAGGCCATTCCAGACCTGAGATGGGCCGGTGCGTCAGCGACGCGATGCAACAGACGGACGCAGCATCTCGTATTTGTCAATGCACCTTGGCGCGCAAGCTTGCGGCGCCGTACGCCGTAGCTGCAGGAACCGCTATATCATGAGCTGAGAGTCCCTACATAGGTCAATTGACGAGGTGTGTTTGTCCGTCATTCGATCGTCATACCATCATAGTTACTACTCGCTAGCTAGAACAAGATGCTCTCCTCCGTTGTCAAGACGCTCCTCTCCGCCGCTGCCGTCGTTTCGGCGTGCACTCCGCCCACGGATCCCCTGTCCAACAACATCCCGACCGGCTTCGGAATCCAGGTCCAGAATGCCTCGGCGCCCATCATCCACAACCGCTTCATGAACCTGTGGTCCGCGGGGGGCGGCGACCAGCACCTCTACCTCAGCCCCGCGGGAGACGCGGCGTTCAACCTGACGCTGGTCGACGGCGTCATCTCGAGGGGCATCATCCACGCCGTCATCAACGGAGAGGTTAGCGCAAACAGAGGTCCCAACAGAGAGACTCTGGAAGCTGACTAGAGTGTTCACAGTACACCGCCGACGACAACACCACGAAGCTGTTCATGACGCAGCGCGGAGACCCCAAGGCCTTCTTCCAGCCGGTCTATGGGTGCAACCCCGACACCGACGCCGTGCAGATCGAGCTGGACTTTGTGTCTAGGGCTGCCCTGCCTGGCGGGTTCATCTGCGTCAGGAGTGCGTCCGGCGAGAGACACGAGTTCCGCTACTCTCCCCCGGGAAACACTCGTGAGATTGAATCAGATGATCACGACTTTACATGGGCAAGGCTAACGTTCGGTTATAGTCGTTAGGGAAGACCGTCCTTGCTACGCGGTCACGCTGGCTTTGGTTCCGGCCACAGCCTGAGCGAAGCCCACGTCGGCGAGCCTTGATGGACAAATCGAAGATCCGGGCAGCGTAGCTGATTAGACCGGAGCGATGGCGAGTATACGTATATAAGGTAGCCAAGAATAGTACTATTGCCCTGCGCATTAATCACAACAAGACTTGATATGAAAACCAAGATTTCAATCATGGATTGAACATCTCAAGTGCTAGCGTTTTGACACTGCCCCTCCCTCACTGCGCCGGCTGGATAGACTGCGTATTCCTGAACAAGTTCTTCGGGTCGTAGTCCTCCTTGACCCATTCTAACCTGTTTAGATTGTTCCCCCAGTACAACCTCGGCGCATCGCTCCTGCTAACTTCGGAGTCGGGATAGTTAACATACATGCCCCACTCGTTGCTCCCGAGCCCTTTGCTTATGCTCTGTCTGAAACCCTGCAGGAGCGAGAATCCGCTGCTGGGATACTGCTGGCTCTGGCCGACGCTGTCCTTCAGCTGGAAGAGTAGGAACTTGTCCCGGTGGACGTAGGCTGTGTCGGCGGGCTTCGGGCGCGTGATGGCCGAGGATGTGCCCCCGTGCAGGTTCATGTGCATGAACCAGGAGCGGCTGGCGGTGAAGCCGTCCTTGTTGACGGCAACGACGAGGGATTCGAAGTGGGCTTTGGTCAGGGTCGGAGTTGCGATGCTCGAAGCGTAAAAGTTCTCGTGCTGTTGCTGTCAAATTGATAAACCATGGCCAGGAAACCGCATGTTACCTCGTCGTAGTTTGGGGTTGTAATGTCGACCACGTCAGCGCCTCCATAATGATCAATGAACTCCAACCACGCAACTGTCTTCGAGCTCGATACCTTGACTCCCAACTTGGTGAGGAGGGGCTGGACGGCCGCACGAAAAGCCACGTCAGTGCCGACGTAGGCACCGTTGATGTAGTACCCGTCGTTGTTGAAAGTGACCGCCGCGGTCAGCTCCGCCAGCATGCCCTTTGCAAACTCCTGCGTGTCGAAGAGAACCTGCGGTGCCTTCTTCACGTCCCAATCGAGGCTTATGTCGAAGTACGTCACCTTTTCCGGGGCGGCGAACGTGTTGAACTCGAGCTCTGCGACGATAACCATCGACGAGCCCGCGCCTCGGATCGCCCAGAAGAGGTTGGGACGCTCAGTTGCAGAGCAGCGAGTGATGGTACCGTTGGCGAGCACGACGGTCGCCCCTTTTATCCAGTCTGTTGCGAGTCCGTACTTGCGGGAGACCATTCCGTGGCCTCCGTGTAGGGCGTGACCCCCAATACCGACGCTTGTGTGTGCATACTTAGACGCGTTCTTCGGCTGAAGAAAGTTACATGGGAGAACTTACGCCGGGCATGTGCCGTGGGATATGGCCCGCTTGCCTTGCTTGAAGAGTTCCGTCGCAACATGACCCAATCTCGCCCCGGCTTGGACTTTGGCAGTGCCGTCGCTCGCAACCGTGACTGCATACATGCGATCCAGGTTGATCACCAGGTGGCCGTCTTCCCCGCCGAAGCTGGAGGCTGTGTAGCTGTGGCCGCCGCTTTTCGCGCTGACACCAACGCCATTCTGCGCGCCGCAAGTCACCGCAGAGGAAATTTGCGCGACTGAAGTAGGTATGGCGATTGCCAGAGGCTTGTAAGGGAAACGGAGGTTGTAAGCCGTGGTTAGCGAGGGGGCGATCGGGACGGATGCGGCGCGGAGACAGTCCTCGAGAGACTCGACGTTGGATGCCGCCACGGCGAGAGAGGCTTGAAGAATCACAGCAATACTCCAGTGCATCTTGACGGCAGGCTGGATCCTAGTACAGGGGGTTTGCCAAGGTTGGGTCTAACTTCATGCCTCAAGAGCGCAACAAGGTCTCAGATATTTATTGTTCGGAGTCGTTATGGGCAAAAGCTCAGCTTTTTAGCGATGCTTTCGTGCCCGGATACATGCGCGTGATCAATCCATCATATGTGGTGTGGTGCCCGTGTTTAGGGGAACCAAACACCCGTGGAAGCTGAGAATTGGAGGAGATTCCGCTGGGAGACTGCGCTGACTATTGGGGGAAAATCGCCTGTTTATTTGTCGTTTTTGTTTTCTTCCCGGTGTAACTGCATTAAAGCGCCTGATCTATCCCTAAGGCTACGTCTGCATGTCAGCTCGTATATGCGTGTCTTGGTCGATCCGATGCAACAGCTGGCTTCCGAATAAGTCCATCCCTGTTACACACTTCTCTCCGCCGTTGTCATACTGTATTGAGGGGACCTGGGATACGCGGCCTGGAGCTATGGACTAAGAGTCCCTTTTCAATAATCCAACAGCCGAGCTGAGCGAGAGTGTTGTTCGCGATTTGGCTGATCGGATATCTGCGTTTCGCAATGCTTTTAGTCTAATCTTGAGGCCAGAGAATGAAGTCGCACCTCCAAGTTCTAGGCTGGCGATATGTCATTTGTCGTCACTTACGAAGCTTTTCACTAGTAGGAAACTGGAAATTCGTTCGATCGCCCGATGTTATAGAATGGTACGGAACAATCAAATTTGTACATCCATGATAATTTGCATTTGGTGTGATTACGGAGCAAACCCCCACGCAACCTCTCAAACGTCGACCAGTTGACCATCGCGAGGTGTGAACATGAGAAAACATTTGTCAAATCTGGACCGGAATCCGTTGGCTTCGAATGGAGTCATCGACTCTGGTGTCGTTTCGGGGGCGACCGTGATCTTGTATTCACGGAGAACGGCGGCGATGATCAGCCGCATCTGGTAAGTCGCCATGTTACCCCCGGGGCAGCGTCGAGCACCTACGCCGAACGGTGCCGTGAGGCGTCGACGCTCAATGAGATGCTCTTCCTCCAACCGCCGAGCCGGGTCAAACACGTC
>WIGN01000355.1:0-41585 GCA_014235955.1 Colletotrichum sojae
CACGCCCCATACCCCCCGGGAGGTCTGCCGCAAGGGCGGCTGCGCCCTTGCCGCCATGGCGTTAAATATAAAACAAAACAAACAAATAGAAAGAAATGGCCGGAACCAGTCGTTGTGCGAGCGGGTCCGCTCGAAGATACATAGTAGCCAAAAGGAGATGGCTTGGTATCAACAACGGGCGCTTGGTCTAGGGGTATGATTTTCGCTTCGCATCGTCGACCTGATATCAGTTTGATGCGCACTGTGAAAGGTCGTGGGTTCAATTCCCACAGTGTCCAATATTTTGCTAGTTCGCACGGCTTGATTCCCTTTTGTTTTAGTTGTGATATTTTAACTTGGTGTTGAGTCGATTCTAATGACTTTCAAAGTGTTGCGAAACTCGTCGGCGGGAAGGAAGCCGAGGAAGGAAGGAACTGGGTTGTGTGGGTACAGTGCGAAAGCTGGTTTGCCACAACTGTCCCTGCAGGGGCTGCTGGAAGTCAGACAACTTACGTCTCGAGAGTGTCAATATCACACGACAACTTAGAAAGACTTTCTCTCTGCATTCTAGAGCTTGATATCATACTTCAGAGCCTCTGAAGTAACCCCTGGCTTTAAATCGTTTCCTTTGATGCGGTAAGTATGATTGCTCAACGCGGGTCGGGTCCCTAGGTGAACAGATGCGCGGTCCCCATTGACGACAACACAGCACTGCAGCGACAACCAGTGCTTAAATCACACCGATGTACTTGACAGAGGGGGTTGAAATAGACACAAAATGTTTCATTAAATGTACTTCTATCTCTTCTCTACGGGGAGGCAAAGTCCAGAACCATCAAGCACCACGCCAGTCGCAGTAACTTCTCATCCGCCGATCCCCCGGAACTACAAGCAATGGTCCGGATTGGTATCGGCCGGGTTTCCCCACCATGTCGGGAAGGGGTGCTCTTTTCCGCTGGCACCGAACACGGCGAACGACAGGATGAAGATCACAACCTGGGAACCGCCATCAAGCGCAGCTCCGATGAGGTAGTTGTACTTGTTGTAGACGCGCGGGAGACGACGCCTAAGCCAGAATTGCGAAAAGACGCCCACGGCGATCGACGACCAGATCCAGGAAGTGTTGCCAAAGTACGTCTTCCCGGCGAACGCGACGATGATGGTGGTGTTGATGGGCCAGTCTCGCACCCTGGGCACCACTCGAATCACGCCCCAGTGAATGACGGGCAAGCATGCGCCAATGAGAAGACCCAAAGGCACAATGATATATCGCCCGGCCGCGCCGTACATCTCCTTCGCCAGCGCCCAAGTAATCGCCTGCGAGTTGAGGCTCTGCATCGTAGAGCCGCTCCAGACGTTGTTACCCTTGGAGTCGAGCAGGATCTCCCGCTGGTTGTTCACGATGGTCGTCATGACGGCGTAGTTCAGTCCCGCGCCCAGGAGGGTCCCGTAGATCTGGGTGCCGAACATGACGCGGTGCGGGACCTTGGTGTACTGCCCAACCTTGAGCCAGTTCGCGAGGTTGACGGCCAGGAGGATGACCTGGTGGGACCAGCTGGCGAAGTACAGGTTGGCGAGGGGGCGTCCGGGGTGCACGACGCCGGCGACCATCTTGGAGATCTGGTTGGTGCTGACTCCTGTGCCGTAGAGGCCGTAGAGAATGCACGAGAAGGGCGCGATGAAGCCGCCCAGCAAGAGGGAGACGATATAGCCCCAGACCGGGAGCGTCGTCTCGCCTTTGATGTTCACGATCAAGCCGGCGATGAAGGTGAGCACGAACAATACGAGATACCACCACATCGGTACCTCCTTGTACTTGAGCATAGCCTGGTAGTGGATATCCGGCTGCGTCCTGCTCCGTGCCTGCTTCCAGGCATCGACCATATCTTTGCCGTAGAAGATGATGACGTGCGTGATCAAGGCGCCGATAGCCATGCTCGAGGTGAGATAACCCCACACGGTGCTGGACGTCATGTAAGGCAGACCAACCTGGTCCAACTTATCGTAGTCAATGACACCACGATTATTGAGAACCGCCGTCGTGGACCATCTGGTGCCGTTGCTCGCGAAAAGGGCCGTCGACATGAAGGGAAACGTCTTGGCGCCCCAGGTGTTGTTGTAGAACAACGCCGGCATCGCGACGTACCAAATGGCGTACCCGATCCAGGAGTTAAGCTGCTGCTTGATGGGCAGCGAGAGGTACGTGCTCTGGATGTACTGCCAGTCGAGCGAGAAGTTCAGCAGGCCCATGCCCTCGTTCGACGACGCGCCACCGAAGATGGTCGAGATGACCGTGCGGGTGCCCTTCGGGGCGCCCATCGAAGCGAGGCAGACGACCGATATGCCGCCGAACCAGGTCACCATGTACGCCGGGAAGACCTCCCACACAGCGGCGACGCCAAGCGCGATGCCGAACTTCATGAGGCGGTCGCGGTTGGCGATGCGGTCGAAGTGGAGGTTTTGGTAGAGCACAACCTGAGGTAGGGTCGACCAGTAGACCATCTCGGCTGGGTAGACGATCAGCGGTCTTAGAACGCCGGCGAGGACGAAGCCGCACAGTGAGATTGAAAATGTGGCTAGGATCGCGGTGGTGGCTGTGACTGCGCGGTCGTAGAAGAGGCGCTCGACGGCGTAGATCTCCACGCCAGACAGACCGTTGTTGCCCGATGAGGCGATGAGAGATGCCACGACGTGCTCCTTGATGCCGAAGGGCTGGCCAGAGTTGACGAAGCGGAGGGCGTTTTGCAACCACGACGCTTTGAATCGCTCCGGGCGAGGAGTCGCGAGTGCCCATGCTTCGCCGAAAACGAATACCAAGACTGGAGAAGTTGTGAGACGAAGAGCTTTGGGGTACTGGAACTGCCAGGAACTCACGCTGCAGAAAGACTGCGGAAACCTGCATCTGAGTGGGTTTGAAGGTGTACAACATCGTGATGACACTAGATAGGGCGGTGAAGACCGTGCCGAGGACGACGGACCGGAACGTCATAGCCGGGTCACCGTCGTCGCGGTCCGAAACAACAAACTTGGAAACATCGACACCTGTTTTTGTGATCAGCTTGAAGCCCGCCAAATGTCGAGGGGCACAGCAACCATACCATTTCGAATAACGGGATGTCCGTTCACATATTCTACATCATCTTCGATGAGCGGTGCATTGGTAGAGTTGATGTCGTCTGCCTTGCTGCCAGGCCCTTCAGAGTCGGATGGCGATTCCGTCATGTCTGTCACGGCCGGTCTCTTCTGAACACCCGCCGTAGCATCGTTCGAAGTCGCTGAGGCTCCCAAGTGGCCGGACATAGTTGCATGCAGCCAACTCAGTAGAGCATAGAGTCTAAACGCCAATCTGAAAGTTTCAGCCAAGCCGGGAACTTGAGGGAGATCTACAATTTATTCCCAGTTCCTCGGGACTCAATTTCTGTCGTCTTGCGTTTCTCAGAGGGATATGGTGACACTAAGTGTGGGTCGTCCAGCTGTTAGTCGATGTCGCCATTCTGGATCCGAATGACGGGCCCGTTGAATTGAGTTTTCGGCGGTGATGAGCTCCTCAATGATGGAGACCCTTCAACTTCATTTCCGATCGGTAGGGAACTCGGGCAAATGACAAGCGAGAGATTATGGAGTTCATGGGTCCTACCGAATTCGAAGATATCTCGAACGTGAGTAGTGCTGCGCTTTAGTATCACTGCTACTTCTAGTTCAGTAGTAAAGCCGCCTTTTAAGACAAAACCGTTGCCTCCCCCAAGCCTCGTGTTGCTGGAAGGAACGTCCCATCTTTGGATTAAGAATTTGATTAGGAGATATAGACTCTAAGTCTCCAATAAAGGTTAATTACAGCTGAGGGTTTACATGATCAAATGGAAAGATGGAAGACCCCGGCATTGCCTGAATGCGGCACATGTTTACGACCAGGTGCCATTAGCAGGGCCAAAGTATCCAACGTCAGGCATTTGAAGCCACGGAAGTCCGAGGCCATCTGCTGTGTTCTGCCAGACAGTGTTTCCCCACCAGTCAGGAAACTTAGCATTGGGGCCTGGAACATGTCAGCGTTCGAAGAAGCTATTCGCAGCGTCTCTAGCAACTTACCATAAGTCACGGCAAAGAATATCACAATGCCGGCAATGGCAAGCCCAGTGTCGAGAGCGGCCGCCAGGACGTAGTTGTACTTCGTCCACCAAGCGTAGAACTTGCGGTAGATGATCTTGTTGAAGATCAGGTTGACGATGTACCACGACGAGTAGTTGATGCCCGTAGCCGGCGGGACGTTGTAGGTTCCGACGAAGATGAGCGGCCAGTTGATCTTGCGGATGAAGTCAGAGCGCGTCTTCTTCCAGATGAAGTACGTGATGGGCGGCAAGATAAGTCCGATCCAGAAGAAGTGCAGAAGACCAGAGTAGATCGCTCCGACAGAGTACAGGCGCGCCGGGCCGACCAGTCCCCAGATCACCGAGGACGAGAAGACGGTACGGCCGTTGGGGCAGGAGAAGCCGTTAGGCTGGTCTTCCGTGCAGATGCCGTCGACATTGCCCAGCATCCAGAGCGTAACTCCAGTCTGGGTCAGGGCACCGAGAATAGTGGCCAGACCCTGGGCGAAGAAGAGCGTTCTGGGCGGGATCTTGAGGTAGTGACCGAGCTTCATATCGGCTGCAAAGTAGAGACCTTGGCCAACGACGTCGGTGCTGAGGATCTTGAACAGAATGTTCGCGATCGGCTTGCCCTGGAACAGATATCCGCCAATGAACTCGGACAACACGTTGAGCTGGTTTGCATCGACGTTCGTGACGCCCTGGATCATGCCGCAGGGAACCATGTAGACGGCCGGGATGACGAAGGCGAGGATAATTCCCCACCAAGGCAGACCAGTATCGTATCCCACAGCCGTGCCAACGCTCATGCCAAAGACTGCGACGAGGATGACCGCCCACCACCACCAGTTGACGGTTCGGTAAGACTGCATGAGACGCGCGTGGATATCGAGCTTCAGAGTTCCCTGTACGGCCCGCTTGATCTCGTCCCAGTGGAAGAAGTAGACATGCGAGAGAACGCTGTTGATGTTCAGCACACGGCTTTTATGTTAAGATGGAAGATTTGCTCACCTCGTGATGGAAGCAAACGATAAGCCGTAGACGAAAGCAAACGTGGCTGGCAGGTAAGGAGGCGAGTAGCTGGCGTACTTTTGCTGATCAAACTCATTGTTCGTCAAAACCTCCGTCACGTTGTAGAGCTGCCCGAAGCGATCGTACACATCCGCCGTGCAGAAGGGCATGTACGAGGTGAACCAAGTGTTCGTGTAGTAGATCGCCGGCGTGATGATCCAGAAGAAGAACGCGAAGCCGAAGAAGACGTTGAGCGCGGCCCAGTGGGGGCTTAGCAGTGGGTTCGTGTTGTACGCAATCATCGACCAGTCGAACGTCAGGGGAAACAGACCCATGCCGGTGACCATGCCGAACACCTGGTTAACGGCTAGGTTGTTGGGCGCGATCCAGCAGATCCAGGTGAAGTAGCTCAAGCCGGTCCAGATGAGGCCGGGGAACCAGTACCAGACGAAGGCGCAGCCGCCGACCACCATGAAGAAGTTGATACGGCTGATGCGCCAGCCATCTGCGACGGCATTGGCTCGCGAATGGAGCGAACTGAGGAGCGCGACGTTGCTAAGGACACCCGGCCAGATCATGCTGGCGGGCTTGACGAGCCAGGGAATGGCGAGGCCGGCGACGGCGTAGCCGCTGAGCTGACAGCACAGAACGACCAGGACGGAGAAACCGGGAGGGATGTAGAAGCCGTAAAGCCTGGCGGCCTGGATGAGGTTCGTCGCATCGGCCGAACCGAATCCGAAGGAAACATTCGACATGATGGTGACGAGAGCATGTTCTTTGATGTTGAAGTGTCGGTCCGGGTTGAAACGGCTGATGGGCAGGATCTTGGCCAGCGCGACGCCAACGGGGTAGGCAAGAAGCTCGGCTACGAGGGAGACGATGTGCACACCGGGGTAGCGCAGGGAGAAGAATTGGTTCACGCCGGCTCCGAGGAAAACGAAGACCTGTCGGCATCAGTTAGCGTGCTTGAATAAATATCGACCAAAAGAAGGGATTGATACATACGATTCCGAGAAACCAAGCGCGGAACGTATTCACGGGAATCGCGAGGTCGTCCGTTTCGGGCACAACGGCTCGAACTTGAGGAAACGGAGAGGTGTCGGCGTCGTAGTCTCCCTCGTCCTCGACCTTCTCCAGCACTCTGTCCATGTCGACCTCCAGCTCGGCGAGATGGCCATTCTGAATCTCGACATCTTGACCGTGGAAGTTGTGAGCGGTCTTGACCCCAACGCCGTCGTACGGTATCGACTTCTCGGGGTCTTCGTCGCCCGGTGGCTTGCGGTTGATGTCTGCCATTGTGATCACTTCCGCAGAGCCTCGAAAGAACGAAAGGTGCCAAGAACAGCCAAGAGAAAAGCCAAGCTGGTAGCGCCCGGCGCGGCATGATCGCTATAAATGAAGGGTAGCAACCTCCTCTCGGACTTCGTCGGACGCGTACCACATGAGCACCCGGAAGGAGTCTGACCCTTGTCTGTTATCTTTCCCTATCATGATTTATCCTAGAGCTCACTGGCAGGTCGTGAGGGGTTCTAGGAAGCATGTCACCAGGTCCTGTCTGACCCAATTTCCCCAAAGATACGGAGAAACCGTAAGCGATCACGAATCGTGCATTCAGTAGCATTGACCAATGGATTCTCTTGGGACTATCTGTCACTGCGGGGATCCAGGCGCGGATAAGGAGTCGAAGCAGGGAGTGCCTGTCTAGCGCACGGAACCGGCACGGCGGATGATATGGCGATGGATCTCGGAAAGCGGCGATGACTTGGCCGTGGCTCCGGGTTGGACCTGTAGACCAACATTGATAAGACTAAGAGGGTGGTCAGCTGATCATTCCTATAAACCACGGGTAGTCTTCGTCCTTGTTCAAAAGGTCCTGAACCGCGATTTCTCTGGTGGGATGGGCCAACCCAAGTCTTTCCCCACAACTTCATTTTCACATTCGACTTTGCCCCTCAACCCCAAGAAGAGGCTGATGTTCGATCACCCGAGACGTCGAATATCGACCTCTGGTAGCTGACGTTTCGCTTAGTCTCTTTGGCGTTTTCATGACTGACGGTTGGCCACGGCATTCAGGCGCTGTTGTGTGGTATCGATGTCGGCGATAAGCCGACTCGCTTGAGACAAGGATGGATGGATAGGATGGATGGATAGTACCCATTCTAGACCAGAAACATATTCTGATCAACTCACCTAGAAGGAAACATGCCCCGTATTTGTTCGTGTGAGGATGGCAACATCTGTTCCAATTTTCGGTCTTTCGAATCAGCTTGGGAGATGTCTCACACAGTCACTGGCCAATACTTTGCGTCACAACTTGAAAATTTCACGCAAGACTTCCCAACCCCCAAATTTTTGGGCGTTGTTGTCCACATTGAGAAAGGTTGGCCGGAAACAACTTTCGGAGCTGTCCTATAGAGAAGGCGGATGAGGTATAATGGAAAAATGGCAGTTGAAAAACATGAGGTCGGAAGAAGGCTTTTAAACATTGCAGTATAGAGCAAAGCTGACTTGCATAAGCGACTTTGCTCCGCAACGTGTCTACTGAGTGGCATGGATGGCCCCAAAACATCACGAAAGTCGCCTGTCTACAATCAGCAGGCCAGTGCTCTGGAGGGAAACATAGATGCGCGCCAATACAAGGCTTCACTGTGGACCTATGCCACAAAGTACTGGATATCTGAACAAATTGTTTGTTGTTGCTATGGCAGGTTCGCATTGTGACTGGGCCTTGTGCCTCTTTTAACCGAGCCGTATCTGCTTCATGGGGTCGTCGGACATGGCCCAGGCATGCCGAGTATTGCCATCATCAGTGAGTGTATATCAGTCAGGAACTACCGGAGGCATGAGAAAGCATGAGAAAACAGAAATGAAGCAGTTAAGCGACACCTTAATAGCCGGTAAACTCAAGGATCTTGGCGTCTTGTGCTCCTGCGTTCAACTTCCCTTACCCTAGAGCTGTTTATCTCGGCTTTGATTGCGAGGATTGTCCAGTATACCTTTTCGGCGCAGATAATATCAAGCCATTAGCACCAGCTGTTTAACGCACCCTAGAGATGGCCTGCATTATTTTAGCCGAGAAATTGGTATGAACACTATAATATCAACCAGCAGTAGTATCCACGACCTCATAAGTCTAAGGCTCGCGTGGTTGTTCATCGTTCATGGCCTTTCGCCAGTACTTTGACGTAGGTATCTGGAGCAAAAAAGGCTCGTGTCCTTCAGGAAGAAAAGACAGATAGCCAGAGGTAACACTTACATCGCCCGACTTATACGATACTCAGATGGTCGGTCAGATGCTTGATGTAAACGCCACGTTAATCTGGAACATCGAAGCATTTTGGGAGTGTAAAATAAGAAGTATTGGTTGAATAAAAGCCGTAAATAAGTTGTCACAAAATAGCGTTAGAAGAGAGAAACACACCGATGTAGGAAGCTCCAGCCAGTCGTATCTACCGAGGGATATTTCTGCTCGCCGCATTCGCTTCGTATGTCTGTGTTTTTTTCGTTTCTCCTTGCAAGACGTGTGTATCAGAGACCTCAGTCAAGAGGCCTCTTTCTTTGACCAGTAGACCTAGCATGCCCGATTTTAATTCGTTGGCAATGAGATCTTATTCGCATCTAAGCGGGTCATGTTCCCGGATACTCGCCGTCCCAGAAAATAATCGTCAAAGACGGCTCCAGCCGACAGAAACCCAGTTCTTCGAGGCACCAGGCCGTCCTGCGAATCATTCGGAAACCGACTTCACGACAAAGATTGACATCTCGCCGTCAGTGGATCTCACGAGAGTCCTCCAATGACTCAAGTGTGGATGGCGTCAATCGTCTTCACAACACAAGAGGCGCCCCGTGCTCCATGGCCCGAACGACGCGTTCCGACTGGTCGACCAACGTGAGACAACGAGACTTCTGCGCCGGGCCGGCTACTTTCGGGACGAAAGCTACTCTACTACCAGCAGTCGAATTTCACAGCCGTTTAGCCAATCTATTCCAAAAGGGCCGCTTGTCGCAGCCTCCATCGTCAAACTTCTGGTCTTGGGGAAAGGCCAGCCAGAGCTATGGATGATGAAATGATGAAGTGGACACACGCGCGGCAAGGTTGCCCCGCAGAAGTCTGCCAAAGGGCCCAGCCAACACTTGAGATAAGTACCGGAGGGGGCGTTTGCCGGCAGACACATTTTAGGACTTTATCTTACAGGCGTCTAAAGTTTCTGGGAGGAATCGTGGAATGTTTTCATCCCATCTTAGTAGGGAGTAACTCCAACGATCAAATTGTCCCGGAGCCAAACGAGCGCTTCGCGTCTTCGAGATAATCTTCTTTTTACTTAGTCCGAAAGACCGGCTTGTCTACTGGGAAATAGAAAAACTTCGGATTTATCTCCCGGTTCTTTTGACTCTCGTCAAAGGTCAACTAACATCCCAAAATCGCGCCGCCCGTCGATTACGAAGACGAAGAGATAACGATCCAAGCTCACCGGAACATGTGTACATCTAGCTTCCGAGGTAGATACTGGTAGTTTCAGTGTTTTCTTATTGACATCGTTGGAGTTCTCCGAACAGTCTCTATGTTCTCAGCAATTCCGAATAGAGGGTTTAAAACACGGAAGCGTGAGCCGAAATGCACATTATTGCTCTATCTCCTTATGCATGATGGAGAACAGATCGACCAGCAACAGATCGATTTGCCCCATAATCCCCAGGCGGTCGCATTGAACAACCCAATTAGAACAAGTTGTTTTACTAGATCTGCGAACCGTTCGCAGTGCTTAAAGCTCCCTAGTACCCGTCCCGGCTGATCCCCCATGCCTAAACAACGTCCTTACAGGGCGATTAAAGAAAGTTGCCGGGCTTCGATGCCGAGTTGAGATGGAAGCATGCATGCTTCAGAATATGTACGACGCATACCGTATTGGGTAACGGATGGGATGTCCGTGGGATCCGCTAGGGGTTATCGAGGCCAGCCATGTAAGTGTTCGCGTTATATGAAGGAAGCCCGCCCACCGGAGCAACCCCTTTGGTAGCTGCCAGAGCTGTCAAGGGGAAATTAAGCGAGTGCGAAAGGGAAAGCAGGGACAGAGAATGAAGGCTGAGGAGGTTGCAAGACGGAAACCGGCAGCTTGGCACCGTCGACTCCCGCCTGACAGCCATGCCGAAATCACAAGCGTCATGGTGGAAAGTCTGCCGAGGCGCTTGACGACCGTCTGGTCCTCACCCTTTGGCATGTCTGGCAGGTTTCTGGAATTTCGCCCTGGCGGGCCAATTTCTCCCTTCCTCTCCCATGGCCATTAAGCGGGCGAGGCGCGGGGCCCTGACTTGCGATTGGCTCATCACCAGTCCAACTCTGTTTTCGTGTTTCGACTGAACTACCGCCGGTCCGCGCGACAACCCGTTTCAGCTCTGATACCGTTACCACAACAGTCCAACGGCTACTCAGCTGATCTGCAGCCTGAGCCCTCTCCCAAGAGTCACCAGCGTCACTGCAAGAGTCCGAGGGAACGGAGCTTATTGGCCATCCTGTAGCAACACGCAGGGCGTCCCGTTCATGAGCTTAATCGTCTCTGGTAGAACGTGTCATATCAATAACAGCTTGGCGGCTCTCCGTCAGGTCCCAGTACAAGCACCAGGGTTGATCCTTCAATCCAGACATGTCATCCCGCCCAGCCTTTCGACTTCACACAACTCGGATGAGTTATGGGCCCCTCTCCCGCTCTCCCAGGTGGGAACCAGACGTTGTCCTTCAATGAGTAGCCCGGGTCGCCGCCCGGAGCCGGAAGGTCGAATGGTCTCTCGACGCCCTACCGCGTTTTGCTGACCTCCTCCAGCTGTCCTGATCAGGGCCACCATGCGGCCAGGGGGAAGGATATAAGCTCCTCTGCGTCTCACTACCCAAAAGAGGAAACCCCATGGAGAAACGTAGTTGATGGACCACACACATCCCACACTTGAGGTTCGCCGCCCCAGCAAGTCCTAAAAAGGAAACTCGATGGAGAAGAGCAGGAGCTGAATAGCCCGGGCCAATTCACGCCCAGGCAGTCATAAAATCGTGCAACAGCCACACTCCATTACCTCTTTTAAATTAATAGTCGTCGTTGCTCTCACCACTGATACTAATCCGAACATCCGCCTTTCTGGTCAGCAGCCCTTACCGAGTCTGTCTTAATCATCAAACCCCGTAGTAAAAGTAATCAACTCCTTCGAAAGCCCCGACTCAAAAATGTTCGCGCTCCGGATTCTTCTCGTCGCCCTGCAGGCGTGGGCGATCGCCGCCTCACCCATCCTGATCCCTCGCCAGAAGGACACGATCACCTCGGCCCTCGGCATGGTGCAAAGCTCCCTCCAGAAGCTCGACACCGCCGTCAAGAGTCTCTCCGCCACCGATGCCAACTCCATCACCGGCGTTCTCAACGGCGCCCAGGGCGCGCAGACCTCCATCGAGACCGCCACCTCCATGATCCAGAACGCCGACAACATCGGCCTCTTCGGCGCGCTCGGACTCCAGCAGACCGCCACCGGCGTCGTCGATCAGGTCACGACCACCCTCGGCGACCTCACCCAGAAGAAGCCCGTCTTCGACCAGCTCGGCGTCACCTCCGTCGTCTCGGACGCGCTCCAGCAGCAGAAGACGGGCAGCAGCGCGCTCAGCGAGGCGCTCCTCAGCAAGGTTCCCGCGCTCGCACGCCCCATCGCCCAGCAGAGCACCGGACAGCTCACCGAGGCCTTGGACAACGCGATCGCCGCCTTCAAGCAGCCTGCGGCCGCTTAAGTTTGGTGGCAAGAGGGTACGACGGCCGCGCTGGGTACGCGGCGGGAATACAGACTGTCACGGCATTGGATGGAACGTAGGCTGATGGGGGATGGAAAAATTGTGAGGCGGATGGGCAGTGAGCGACGAAAGGGGACGATGAGTCAGGGGACGAGGGGAACAGTGAGGAAAGCGAGGTAGGAAAGCGAGTACGTGGAGGTTGGGTAATCGAATCGAACTAATTCGCATTCGTCTTCGAGTTCCCCCGTGAACGAGACTGCGTGAGGGAGGGAGTTTGTGTGAGTACTGGGGCATCTGCGAGGGAAGGAGCGCCTATCGTGTAAACCTGGTTAACGAGCCATACGGTATTTCACGCTATCAAAACAACTACATTATTTTGAGGAACTTCACGTGTACTGACACGACGTTGGACCTGTTCTGTGAGTCGGCAGATGAAAAAGGCGAGAGTCTCCAGAGTACAATTTAATCAAGCGCGAGGGGCCACAAAGTCTCGTCACGAAGTGAAAAGTCAGAGAGAGTGAGATGCTTCCAACCAGCGCCTCGGAAACTTCAACTATCTAAAGTAGAACCATAACGGTAACTCACGGTCAGGCCTGCATCAATCATCCGTCAGTGAGGCTTTTCCGAGCCATCGTGAGCCCAAGAATTGACCAAAGAGCCCACGCAAACCAGCATCACTACGGGCCCTGTATGGAGACTTTCACACCTGGCAGCGAACCATGAACCAAGCGCAAAGCTTCAGCGGGTAGGGTTTTGGGTGAGGGGGAACTTTCGACAACGGGGAGGAGAGTATAAGGCGCAGTCGCAACGTTGGCTGAGACTTGCACTCAAAACGGGACAACGTCCGATAGGCCAGGGGCCGGGCCGTTGAGAGGATGCAGGGTTCTTGCCTGGCCGTCTATTATCCCGCCTCCGCAGTCCCTGTCTGCGCCGTCGGCGATCTGGGGTGCATGGCTAATCAGCATCGGTTATCTTCACCTTTGGGGGAATCTTCGTCGGAGGGTTTTGGTCGATCCTTCAGGGGTTACCCTTTTCTCTCGCCAGGCTGCGTCGCATCTTTTCTGCGCACAGGATGGGTTTCCGTTTCTGTCCCTCTGTCAGGGTATTCTTGCCCCTTCGCTTGCAACGCAAAGCAGCTTGACGTTTCGTCTCACAACATGTCAGCTTGGCGGCTGCGCCACGTACACCACTATAGTATGACGATATGGATAGCAACGGTGGCTTGAGAAGGAGCCTCGAGCGTCTGAGTGGGATTCGTCGCTTTGGATGAGCCGACTTCCATTCCCTTCTTGGTTGCATGTCAACAACTGCCGCACTTACATCCATCCAAAATATGCGAACGGTCCTCTAATACGCGCGCATTGGAAGGAAAAGAGTTCTCACTAAGCAGAAAGTGGCCACTCACATTCAGTTCATCTACACACACTAAGTTGACAACTGACGTTCTTCTGCAGGGACCAGAAGAGCCTTTTGGCCGGAATCAACCTTGCAACGGCCGACAGGAAAACTCAAGCGTCGGGTTCGTCGCCGACCCCACAGACTTCATGACGCTAGTCAGCAGAGTCAGTACTGATTTTTGGCAGCGGTCGTCAAGTGATGGTTCTCTCTGCATGGAGAGCTCCGCACAACCTCTGCAGCGGCCGAGCGACAAACTCGGGTCAGGAGGAACGTTGTCCCGCTGTTCTGGAAGCCAGATGCGAGGCGGAAGTCCCATGAAGGGAGAATATATTCAGGAGGGGGCCGGCCTGGGCCGGCCCCTCTATATAGGTAGGCGGAGCGGGTGATCTATATACCGGAGAGGGATCCCTGGTCCCTCTCGCACCAGACGACAAAACTCAGAATCCCACAGGCAATGCAGGCTTTGTTGATTCATTAGGCTGGCATTTGTTCCATCTGCCCCCACATACGGATGATGTCGAAGAGCGAGGTACGGGGTAACGCTCGATGGCGGAAGACTGTCAAAGCCCCAAGCACAAAACCATTCGTCAAAAGTCCAAGCACTCATGCCATCTCGCGTCTCTCCCCATCCCACCGGGTAGGCGGGAGTCAAAGCAACGTGTCAAGTCCGTCAGGGAATATGACAGGCAGACGGGGCATGATATCACAGACATTCGCCCGGGACACGGACTGCAAGCTGATGTGCGCTTTGACGGCGTGGAATGGAGGAGACTCAAAATCAAAATGATGGACATGAGCCCTCTTTAAATTCTCAGCTGATCACCGACTACGGATACGAAGCCACCGCTCGTTGGAGCTTGCGGCTTCACTGATAGATATGAAAACTGACGGTCGCGGCGAAGCGGTAAAGCCCCGGCTGTTTCCCCTGGAAATCCTTGTCAACTCGAGCATATCTCATCTTGGTCAGATATTAGTCGGACAGCTCGTTAACGACGCCGTGCAGGAGTCCGCAACTTCTGATCTTGAAGGGATCAAAACTCAGCATTGGCCTGCCGCTGACGGGGTATTACGTTGCGCAGACCCAAGTGCCATCTTCAACGGCACAAGAAGGACGAGGAGGACGACGGCAAGGCGGTATGCCCGCCTCCGCACAGGTAGCCGTGGCCATCTCGACCTAGACCGCGGATCGCGCGTGTAGGGTGAAACTGTCATCAAAGTCAAACGCCCGAGTGGCCCGGACCAGACTGCATGATCCGAACGCCGTTCCGGTCCAAAGCTGCCGCCGTCGAAGCCCCACTGGTCGGCCTCGCCCGTTATGTCCCATCGTTGGACGTGCCACGGGTCTGGATGCATGGCATTGGTCCGGCAGCAGCGCAGCTGACGCCGACGACGTGGATGGCGCGACTTGCCGTCACAAGCGGTTAGTTGAAGGCGTCAACGTAGAAGAATATCGAAAGGGTGTTACTGTCAAAACGAATGCGTGTACTTGCTGAAGTGGCAACTACGTCTTTCTATCCTCTCGCGATATACCTTGTGACAAAAGGGCCTGTTCGGGTCTAGTGAAAGGCACCTAGGGAGATGACAATGCTTTCAATGTCCCCCGACTTGGTCCGAAGGAAGCCAAGCTTCAATGCCGCTTCCAATCCAACTGGACTACTCAACAGGCCTCGTTTCTTTGATGAACACTAACGTAAAGTCTGTCATTGTAACGGAACAAGATGTGAATAGCTTCAATCACAGTCTAGAGAGCCAAGAGACTGACGTGCTTACAAACGCGTAACCAACGCGTACTCAACGAGCCATGAATGGTGGAAATACATTCATCCCGCAACCAACAATTAGGTAACAGAATGTCTCTTAGAGGATCAATACCCCAGAGTCCCCCCACACCCCCAAACTTCTCCGGTTCGGCGGGTATTTAAGACTTTCTCCCACCGGCCGGATCCAGTTTCAAAAAGGTTTAAATAACCTCACCGGACCGGGAATGCGCCGGTGAATATCCCGAAGCTCCGACCGCCGCCGTAACACGATGGGAAATTCCGAGACACACGGCCCCGAAGCCGCCGATGGAGCTCCTCGCCGACCGACGTCGTCCCACACGGATCACCATCACCATGCCCAGCCGAGCGCCGTTGAGCAGGGCGTGACGACGATCGCCGACACCGATGCTGCTGCGCGGGGCTTCCCCGAGGGCGGGAAGGAGGCGTACACGGTACTTTTCGGGACGTGGTGCGTCCTGTTCTGCACGTTCGGTCTGGGAAACAGTATAGGCGTTTTCCAAACGTACTACGTCGACCATGCCCTGCGGCAGTACTCATCCTCGACCATCTCCTGGATCACCAGCTTCATGCAGTGGACGCTGAACTTCATGCCCATCGTCGTACGTCTCGCAAAAGCGCATCCCTAACCCCTCGCTCGTTTTTCTGACCTTAGACTTCTGGAATCCAGTGGGGCTTCGCGTTCGACAAGTACGGCCCGAGATGGATCCTCGCCGGCGGCACCGTCACGTACGTCTTCGGCATGATGATGGTCTCCCTGGGGTCCGAGTACTACCACTTCTTCCTCGCCCAGAGCATCGTCTGCCCCCTAGGGGCAAGTGCTGTGACCAGCGCGAGCATGTCGTGCCTCGTCACCTGGTTCCACCGCCGGCGCGCCACTGCTTTTGGGATCATGATGTCCGGCTCGTCCTTTGGCGGCATCGTGCTGCCTATCATGATCCCCAAGATGATCGACAACGTCGGGTTCCCGTGGGCGATGCGCGCCGTCGGCTTCATGTTCTTGGGACTGCTGATCGTGGCCAACTGCACCGTCAGGTCGCAGCTCGAGCCGGAGAAGAGGCCGGTGGATATGAAGGAGTATGTGCGAGGGATCCGGGAGCCGACGATGATGTCGACGGTGTTTGGCTTGTTTTTGGTGTTTTGGGGACTCTTTCTGCCATACAACTTTGTTATTCTGCAAGCCAAGGCGCAGGGGATGGATGGCGATCTTGTCATTTACCTGCTGCCCATCATGCACGCAGTTGGGTACGTCGTCAAGGCCCCTTCTCTCATGTCTCATGCTGACCCTTTGACAAAACAGCATCGTCGGCCGTGTCGTTCCCGGCCTCCTCGCCGACAAAATCGGCCGGTACAACATCATGATCGCCATCGCGACGCTCACAGGCATCGCGTGCTTCGCGCTCTGGATCCCGATCCGCAACGACGCCGGCATCCTCGTCTTCACCGCGGCCTTCGGCTTCCTCTCCTCCGGGCTGACGTCCATCGGGCCGACGCTGATTGCGCAGATCTCCGACATCAGGGAGATTGGCGCCAGAACGGGCACGGCATTTGCCTTCCAGTCGTTCGGCGCGCTGACCGGCAGCCCCATCGCGAGTGCTATTGTTGACGCCCGCGGGGGCGAGTATCTCGGGCTTCAGCTGTTCTGCGGCTTCTCGATCCTGGCGTCCGCCGGGGTGTTTGCCTCGGCGAGGTATGTGCAGGCTGGGGGCTTCAAGCTGAAGAAGGTGTAGGCTGGCCCTCTCATGTCGAAGTGTCCTTGGATCAGATGATTATGGCTCTTGAGATCGAGTCATATCGGGTAGCGCTAGACATCGTCCCTTAGATGACCACGGAAAGGGGCTTCTGGATATTTAGTCCCACATTTTGAGTATTCATCAACGGGCTGGAAAACCCCTGAAGGCATCTTCTGCTTACCTGAGAAAATCGGTCAAATGGTGCCTTCCCTGGAAAATTCAAAAATGTCACTGGAGTCGCGCCTGCCTTGTTGGAGGTTGTGAAGGTCCAATTCAATCACTCCCACCATCCTCTTAAGCTCACTCCTCTCACCACGCGTTCTTCCTTCTCCCACCTTTCCCTTTTTTTTGCCAACAACCCATCATCACCCTCCTTCTCTTCGGAAACTCAGTCGAGTAAATTCAAATCCTCTTTGAATCACGACTCTTCCATTACCGTCGTGTTTCCTTTACTTTTCCCTTCCTCACGAACCGGATCGTTCCCCCTTTCTCGAGACGAATCTCTCACCACTTTTCACAACCTCATCTTCTCATCGGCTCCTCTCCAAAGGATGGTTAAGAAAGGTCAGACTCGAGCAGCTACTGGCGTTTCCACCAGGTATTTGCTTTTCTTTCCTACTTCTCTTACTACCTCTCATATCCCTCTTTCACTCTCTCAAAGATAACCCACCACTGATTCTTTTGTCTTCTTTACAGCAACCCCCTTCGCGTCTCCAAATCAGCAAAAAAGGTACTCTATTTTATTCTTTCCCTGGTCTATCACAGAGCTTTGTCCTAGGCTTGTTAAGGCAGAGCCCGAGATCACCCACAGCGCGAAGGAGACGAAGCGAAAACCTGAACCCTCAAAGCAAGGGCAGCGTTCTAGTGCCACATGGTGTCCCAAGAAAGCACGGCTGACACGTGAGCAGATGGACTCCAACGCAAAGCACCAAATGTCGGAGGGTCAGGAGCAGCAGGAGATTCAGCAGCCCTCGCTGGGCCGGAACACTGGGCAGCCTTCTCAATCCAAACCCCGGATTCCCACCAAGCAGGATTCCTCGCTGCCCCACGACGACCTGCCCCCCCATACAGGCAAGAAGCGCAGCATTGCGCAGGTTGACAATGACAATGAGAATCACAACAAGGAGGCACCGGCACGCACCCGCCTTCCGGACCACCGGCCGGTCCCTCCTGGCCAAGGCCAGCAGGGAGCTATCGACATCACACGAACTCAACAGGCAGCCCGCTGCCGGCGCAGTACCCACAAACGCAACGTCTACGTCAAGGATGAAGATGAATGGATAGAAAAAATCGTCGAACATCGAACAGAAGCTCCTATTGACACCCTCTGGTTCGATGCTGACTTTCCTCTGGAGGAGTACGTTACTAAACACCCCCTGGGTCCTCTTCTGCTTAGAAACTGACAAATGCCCCAAAAGCCAGCATGTGGACGTCATCCTCCAGAAGAGAGACCGTCTCCAACTGCTCCAATGCCTTGAGATTGGTGCCGTGGACACCCGCCTGCCTCTTACCGACAAAGGGTTCATCGCCCTGATCAGTGCCTGTCCTAAAACACTCAATATATCAGTACGTGGCGCGACCCGGCTGACAGAGAAGAGTTTCCGGGCTGCAATCTACGCATGCCCGGACCTCTTCACCATATCCATCTCAGGCGCCGACTACGAGCCCAATGCCGTCACCGGCGACACGCTTAGGGACATTGCCCTAGTGGACCAGGCGGTCCGCAACGGAACCCCGGCCCCAGTCTTGCCGGGCCGCGAGGATGCCGAGCGCGGTCGCCTGGTTCCCAAGCTGATCCGCATCGGGCTTCAGAACACGTCTGTCGACCCCGCTAACGTCCGCCTCTTGCGGGACGAGCGGCCGCTGCTCAAAATTGGAAACACTCACTCACTGAGCGCCTGCGGGAGGTCATCGCGATGTGGGCTGGCTGCAAGACCTTAGTTACGACACACACAAACGAGGACTAGGAGACAGGGGATAGCAACGAAGAGATGAGGGGACCAGGGAAACGATTTGGAAGATAGAAAGACGATAGCCAGCGAAAAGGATACGTTTAGCGGTCTCCCCCCCTCCCCCCCGCCTCTACTTACTACACAATAAAGTCAGAAAATGCCAAAAGGTTCTTTTACCAACCGTGAATGTGTTGTTCATGAGGTGTCACGATGGGGTCCTTCTACCCTGAGTATGTAGGCGCAATTGCTGGTCGTACGACCAACAGCATTATGCGGCATGAGGTATAAAAGCAAAGTAGGAATCTCTTGCTGCCACAAGAACAACGAAGCAGTCACGCAGTCAATTGCGGCAGATGCCAGCGACCCAGTTTTTAGTGATTCGCTGGGTAGAAATTAAACCATCGGCTTTGAATATGAGAAATGATGCTGCTGGTGATGGAGTCCACTGGATCTAAGGCTGTTCGCGTATCGTGATCCCACTGTCCGTCTCTCCTATTGTCCGTCATAATCAACATGTTCTGTGAATTAGGTACAGGAAGTATCGCAGCTGCCTTCTGAGCTTGCTGAGAACCGGGGACACGCGCTGAGTGCCAGTACGAGGCAACACGACAACACACGCAGGCAAGCACAAGGGGATAGGAGCGGAGAGACGGGAGTGCTTGGGACACAGTTTGGACGATGGAGATTCGATGTTCGGAGGCAAGGAGTAAGTTTTGACCTGGGTAGATAGTTGGCGGCCTTCCCCCTTCTTACCACGCAACAACACCGCGAAATTCTATGACGTTCTTTCTCAAGGCTTGGTGGTCATGATGATAGGATGTAAAAGAGTAAGGATAGCATAGCTCATCGCGTTGTGTGACGTATTGCTGAGCAGGAATGATGCTATTCACAATCCTAAACATGCACCCGCAACCGTCCGTCTCTTCTACCGTCCGTCATGATCGACCTATTCCGCGAAAATGTCAGGCATTAATAGACACATACACATGTATGACCAAATCTTATGTAGGGACCATCGCATCGCCTTCAAGAATACGTCCGTTGACCCCGCTAACGACCGCCTCCTCCGAGACGAGCGGCCGAGACTGAGAATCGGTGACCCTTATCAAACGCCAGGTATGAAAAATTTGGACTTGGGGACATTATAAGGCGGCCAGGAGTACGAGTCCGTGAGTTGAGGGGATAAAAAGGCCTTCAAATGTGTAATTTGAAACCCAGAAATTCGGCCGCGCACATATTTCATCCGCAGCGTTGTGATCGTCGCAGAGTACTGTTCCCTGATGCTCCCCGACTTTGCTCCTGTAACCACCAGCAGGCACAACATATCCATCTTCCACTGTTCGTATGTCGTGATGTTATCGTCCGTCCCTTCTATCGTCTGTCAGGATCAAGCTATTCTGCGATGGCTGCTGCAGCTTCGATAGATGGATGTTTGAATACATCTTGTGTAGAGATCGTTGCTGCCCTAGAGAATGACAACCTAGCTAACACGTCGGTCGTCCCAGAGAGCCAGACAAGACCTAACTCGAGCATCAACGGGATACAGAGCGTGTCTTTGAATCGCAAAGAAGCCCGGTGGGCACTGCTTTATATAGGTAAGTACATTTGCTTGTTGTGCTACTGGCAGAATTGGCTTTGGTGCGACCGCTCGGCGAAGGAGGGGATGCCGCATACGCGATAGCAATCAGAAAAACATTAAACCATCTTGTATTCTCGAGAGAGTTCTCTTCTGTATGAGGCTTGTATCTCTATTCGTCTCCCCTCCCCAAAAAAGCACCGAGGAAAAAAATGCATCATCGTCTATCGGTACTGTACAAGGTTTCTTTTAACATTACACGTTGGGTGCTAGGAGATCGTACTTCACGCATCGCTCGACCTGCAAAGTAGTTAGCCTCGTATCTTCTCTGGTATGTGACGGGGATGGGGAGTTACTCACGTCTTCGATGCTAGCCTGCAGAAACCTCCTCGTCTCCAGGCCCATCCACACAACCAACATGCTGAAATCGCCATGCTTCGCCATCTCCGTCCCGCTCTGCGCGCTAAGCTGCCGCAGAATGGGCAGCGAACTGCTTAAAAGGTCCATGTCGGGGTTCAAGCTGCGCCCGATGCCCTCGAGGAGCAAGATACTAATAACGACATTCACAAAGTCCCCCTCGAGCCGCACGTGGTGCCCGCGCACCATGCCGAGCACCTCCTGCAGGATGTCCCCGATCTTGATGTTCCCCAGCGCCAGCGTGCGCGACTTGACGCCGAGCACGAGGTGCTGCATCTTGAGCGCGAAGATCTCCTTGTCAAGCACGGCGTCGGGCTGGCGGCAGCGCTCGCACATGAGGCCGCCGGCCTTGTACCCGTCGAACTCGGCGACGGCGCGGAAGAGGTCGAGGAAGTTGCGGCGGTTCGTCTCGTTGAGCTCCGTGACCAGCCCGGTGTCGATGAAGATGAGCTGCGGGCGGAAGCCCTCGCGGTCGATCTTGGCGAGCTCCGCGTCCCAGGCGGCCGGATCGGCGCGGTGGCGGAAGGGTCGGAGGCGCGCGAGGACCTCCTCCGTCACGTCGTTCTGTTCCTGCGGGTGCTTGTCCTGGCGGTGGGCCTTGCGGAACTTGAGGTCCGGCTCGCTGGACTGGTAGAAGCGGACCATGATGTTGCCCGGGTGCAGGTCGGCATGGACGAAGTTGTCAATAAGTAACATACGCAAAAAGGCGTCCAGCCCCTCCGAGGCGATGTCGTGCTGGAACACGCCTCCGCCGTTCTCCATGAAGTCGGCGAGCGGGATGCCCTGCGCAAACTCCTCAACGAGCACGCTGCGGGTGGTGAACTCGGTGTATGGGTAGGGGAACCAGGCGGTGCTGCGGTCACGGAAGTTCTTGCGGAACTTTGCGAGGTTGGCGGCCTCGATGCGCAGGTCGAGCTGGAGCTTCATCATCTCGCCGAACTGTGCCACCTCGTCCGGCAGCGAGAGCCACTCCATGGTCGGGATCATGTTGAGCACCGACGCGAAGAAGTGCATGATGCGTAGGTCGCGGCGGACGGTGCGCTCAACGCGCGGGTGCAGGACCTTGACGGCGACGTAGGTCGAGGGCACGCGCTTGGGGCTACTCTTGAGGGCCGCCTCGACGTTCTTGGCGACTTTGCGGTGGAGGGGCTTCGGTTCGTCCTCGAGGATGTCGGCGTCGCTGGGGGCGGCGATGTCGGCCTTGAGCTTGGCCCTGTAGACCTGGGCGATGGCGCCAACGCCGAGGGGCTTCTCGTCGAACTCCTCGAAGATGTCCTCGAAGCAGCGGCCGTCGAAGGCGGCGGAGACGATGCGCTTGGTGTCGAACATGGAGTGGGCGGGGGCGTTGGAGTGCAGCTTCGACATGATCTCGCACATCTCGTTGGGGAAAATGTCGGAGCGCGACGCCGCCCATTGACCGAGCTGGTCTCGTCAGTCAACGTCAGAGGGCCTGCTATTGAGGTCGTTTACCTTGATGAAGGCCGGTCCAGCCCATTCCATCGACTGGACCAAGAAGCCGTACCACCACAGGGTCCCGCTCCGCTCGTTGTCTCGGTCCGGCAGCCGCTTGCCGATCCAGATCGCAGGGACTGCAAGGATGACGGGGACGAAGATGGCCGCCAGGTGCAGGAACCGCAGCCCCGTGCTGATGGGCTCCCATATGTACACGTCCACGACGAGCTTTATTGTGTGCCACACCCTCGACAGCCCGCGGTCGTCCTCGGCGACCTGCTTCTTGATCTCGGAGCGGCTGACCTCGAGCATGCGCTTCTCGCCCGTCTGGTCCGTCCCCTCGTTATCCTGCTGCGACAGCTCGAAAAAGGCCGCCGTGCCGAGAGCCGCTGCGCCGGTGCCGCCCGCCAGCAGCGTGTGCTTCGTATATCGATTCGTCCGCCATGACGGGCGTGTTGTGCTGCGGGAGCTGCGGAATGTCGTCCCTCGGAGGGTCCCTCGGAATGTGGAGTAGAAGTGCGCGCCGCCCGGTGGTGCGCGGAAGCCCGGTCGCGGACAGGACCGGCCCAGGACGAAGGCCAGTCTCATCTCGAGGGAGGGATCGGGGTTGAAGAGCGAGAGTCGGGTGTCATATTCTCCGTCGCGTTGTCGTGGATGCGGCGGTGATTGTGGTGATGAGAAAGGCTCGGAGCTCATCGGGAATGAGCGCTTTCAGGCGCGTAGTGGGATCGCGGGACAGGCTACAGGGGAGTGACAGCTGAGGTGGTGACGTAGCGATTCGCTGGTGCAGCTTGAGCGATACGGGGACGGGGAATTCTCGGGAGAACATGTGCCAATCAATGACACCTGCTCTTTTTTTCCTTGTCTTTTTCCTGCTGCAGTTGGCGATTCCGTCCGGGCGGGAAGGTACCTAGTACGCTACAGCTTGTAGTGCAAGTACCTATGCCTAACGTAGCGGGTCTGCCCGATGGCGAACGGTCCGCTGGAAATTTTCTGGCGAACCACTGCGAGGTCTTCGATTACCACTGCAGCAAGTCCGAGACCTTGCTGTACATAGTATCCACCGATCGAAGCTTCTTTACCCGCGCGATTCCTGCCCGATTCCTCATCCTCAACCAACGCAAATCTTTTTTTCCACTTGAGCGACACCTTCACGTGCCCACGCGCGACGACTTCATTCTTTGTACAACACCCACTTATTCACCTTCTATCTACCTACTACTTCTTCGATCATGGGTTGGTTCTGGGCCGACGGACCTGCTGCTCCCGCCGCCGCGGCGCATCCCTACGGCGCAATCTCATCAGGATCGCCTCCCGTACGTCCTCCCCTCATCCTCGCGATGCTCACGATGGAACGACATGCTAACACTCTCTCCAGCCCAGCTGCCCGATGCACGGAAAGACCCTCGACGCCCTCAACCCGAAGCCCTCCGCCTGCCCCGTCCCGCACGACAAACCCCCCGCGCCATCAGCCTGCCCCGTCCCCCACGACCAGCGTCACGCCGCCGCCGCCCCCCCCTCCTCATGTCCCGTCCCGCACTCCGCGCCCGAGGAACCCAAGTCGCTCCTCTCCCAGCTGAACCCGCTAAACTACATGTTCCGCGACATCTCCCAGGCCCCCGCCGCCAACCAGTCCGTCGCCCTGCCCACGGAGCGCGAGCCGTCCACGATACCAAAGGGCTCCGGCGACGGGAACTGGGAGTACCCCTCCCCGCAGCAGATGTACAACGCGCTCCTGCGCAAGGGCTACACCGACACGGACGTCACGGCCGTCGAGTCCATGGTGTCCGTGCACAACTTCCTCAACGAGGGCGCCTGGGCCGAGATCGTCGGCTGGGAGGACCGCTTCTCCAAGGGATTGTATAAAGGATGGCAGGCCTGTCGCCGCGGGGAGCAGAACGCCGAGGATATCGTCGAGCGCATGAAGGACGGCACCGAGGAGCCGCCGTCGCTGATGCGCTTCCAGGGCCGGCCTAAGGACATGACGCCCAAGGCTGTCATGCACCAGGTCATGGGCTGGATCTACCCCTCCAAATTTGAGTAGGTTCCCACTGTTTCTCTCTCTCTTTTGCCATAATACTGACAACACGATAGGACCGAACCCCCCTTCGACAGACACGACTGGTTCGTCTCCCGCAAGGTCGGCAACGAGACCAAGGAGATCCGGTACGTCATCGACTACTACTCGGGCGAGCCCGACACCCCTGACGGCGAGCCCGTTTTCTACCTCGACGTCCGCCCGGCCGCCACCCCGCTCGGCGCCGCCGAGCGCATCATCCGGTGGGGCGGCGACGTGTGGTGGAGGGCCTCGGGCGCCGAGGTCCGCGAGCGCGAGGCCCTTGAGAAGCAGCAGAAGGGGCAGTAGAAGTGAAGCCCTCGAAAGTAGCAGAAGGGGCAGTAGAAGGCGAAAGAAAAGCGAAGACGAAACGAAGATTGCCAGCTCCATCAGGCGCTGGTTGTGTAACACTGAAAAAAGACCCTAGATCATCAGGGGATCGGGAGGCGGCGTTTGTTTTCCTTTTTTTGATACGATGAATGGGTCGGCGGTTTGCTTGGGATGAAGCAAAAGAACGGTGCCTTTTTTTTACTCCCCTCTTCCCGCGTTTGTTTTTTTCCATACAATCACCTGGTTTAGGCATGTATCACTACGGCATGGCGGCTGCCTTTTAAAGTGCCTCTTTGTTTACACTCAGACGTTGAGATGAAGTGTTGAATAATGATTCAATTCCACATTACTTTCTCCCTCACTTGTATCTTGTCAACCACAGGTACTCTCGGTTGTTGACATCAAATTACGCTCGCCTCTTCTCTCCTCTCCTGTTTTCAACCCCCTCTACGAAAGCTTGGCCGCCAGGGCGGTGACCTGGTCCAGCAGCGCCTTGTTCTCCTTGGGCGCGTTCTTGAGCACCTTGTCGCGCAGGTGGTCGACCTGCTGGCCGGCGGCCTTGGGCGGGTTGCCCTGGGCGGTGGCGATGCGCTGCACCTGCATCGAGAGGAAGAACTTGGGCACCTTGATGGCCAGGTTGCCGCCGGTTGAGCGGATGCCGGCCTCGGTCGCGACGTACGCGTCGAGCTCGTTCTGGAACTTGGTGAGGTCGTTGGAGGCGAGCGGCTCGGTGGTGGCAAACTTCTCGAGCGCAAAGGCCAGAGGCGTCTGGCCCTTGGCGTTGGCGAAGTTGATGGAGGAGAAGGTGACGCCGCCGGCGTCGACGTCGGGGACCTTGCCGATGGTGGTCTTGGAGGTGTCGCAGGTGACCTTGTTCTGGAGCGAGGTGACGGCGTCGGAGACCTCCTGTGGGAGGACGGAGTTGCCGACGACGAAGCACGCGTTCTGGCGGGGGGCGAGCTGGGGGGCTGGCGATGCTGTTAGTTGCCGTCGACATGCATTGTCTTCCAGGGCAGTTGAAGGCTTACCTGCGAGAGCGGTGCCGGCGGCGGCGAGGATGACGAAAGTGAGCTGCATCTTTACGATTACAAAAATGAAGAGTCAAAGTTGAAAGAAGAGGAGTATGAGAAAGTGGTGAGAAAATAATGCAAACTGAACCCGATGAAGAAACGAAGAAAACGAGACCTTGCCTGAAGGACCGAACGAATGGAATGCTCTACTACAACTGCTACTGAACCACACAAAACATCACCTGGGATGCGGGACGTGATCGCCTTTTAAGCATCACGTCAAGTCATGGGGCTTGGCAAATAAGCATAGGGCATGGGCATGGACTGGTCGGCCCCATTGCGGATCGCTGTTGGGCGTACCCCGGTCCGAGTCTAAACATCGCCAAAACCTGCTCTGGGGGGAGGGGTCGTGATGCGGTCTCGCGATGTCGAGTACGGGAAGGCTCCGGTGGTTCCCTCTCCCCTGGCTGGCCCGGTTGGCAGCTGAGACCGACTCTGTAGCCTGTCTTTCGATTATCTATGCCCAGGAATAAGGAGAAGTAAGGCTGGAGACTGGGATGCTCCGCCTTGTCAGCAACGAGCCAAACTTGGATCGAGGTCGGATGATGGGTGCCGGGGTGGAAGACGAGATCATTTGGGAGGAGATCGAGGAGTCCGCGCGAAGCGTGGCACGGACGACAGCCGGCGGAGGGCAGGACGGAGGCATTCGAGAACAATAATGGCCTCTCTTGCAACAGAAACGGTCTCGAGAGCTTGTCGGCGAGCGCTGCATCTGGTAAGGCAGTCCCTGGCGGCCCAATTTTGAGCCGCGCTTCGTTTGGCCCCCAGAACATGTGCCCCCGGCTTCTTTACTGGTGCGGAATAATCAGCCCCATGTTCTCCTACCAAACGAGATACGATGTCGTCTGAAGAAGGCGAAGGGCTGCCGGGATGAAGATGCGACGTGGGAAGAGGTTTGGCGTTCGGCTGTTGTCCCTTCTCCGTGGGACCCGCAGCAGGTGGTTTCATGGGAAGCAGAGACCAATCAGCGACAGGCGTACGGGGATCGCGTGTGTTGCAGAGTCGAAAATCCCCGGGGGCGGCACCGTGGGATGCGACGTCGTGAGGGAGTCTCATCCTTGGGAGCTTGGGACCTGGATACGGGTTTTGGATGAGTCCTACTATTCTCTCTCGTCCGATTTCTGGGTCGTCTGTACCTACCTAGTTAGGCCTTCTCCTGATGAGGTTTCGAGGTTGAGCGATGGACTTGGCTCGGTAACGAAGCCGACAGGAGGTTGTGCTATTGAGACGCGAGCGACATATTGGCCCGCTCCGAGTATCCGTTTTTGTTGCTGCTCGCTTTCGCATTCGTTGGGTGCCTTGCTAGAAGACGAGCAGAATGGACAAGCTCTCGTCGATAAATAGCTGCGACGCCCAAAGTTGCTGACGAGACAGCTCGAGAGCTGACAGAACCTGCGAGTCATTCATCAACCCATGGTTTGATGCTGCCTCAATACTACGATAAGCCTGGGCCAGCATCGACACAGGGCACCGACTATGCTTAGAAGCATACAACTTAAAGGCACGGATCGGCCACGTAGGCCAATTCTCTCTTTTAGACAGACATCTCAATACATTCACTTGTGCCTATATGACGCTTCCACTGGCTAGACTGACTATCCGTCAAGAGCCTTGGTGAAGCTATCGCTAGGTGTAAATGGCGGTCATTGCAGTTTGCAACAGACTGTCGGACTGCTATTGGGTGTCTGGAATCTTTCTAGCGGTTGAATTGCTCGTTTGGAATTTCCCTTCGACTTTGGGCTGCTCGCTTGGCGCGGTTGATGCGCGTTGATTGAAGATCGCCACTGTGAAGGTTTCGATGATGTTTGTTTCTGCACCGTCGACGCATCCCATTGGGTATTTTCGGCATGGAATTATCAACAATGGCAGTAGCCTACCTATGGGTATGGGCTGCACCTCCCTTCTGGTCCGAGTTCCAACCCATGGTAAGGGAATTGACAGGCACGCTGCAATTCCAGTCCGGACTGCACCTGCCCTTGCAATTGCACTTGCACTGTTCACTCCTTCCTTACCTAACTTGAGGTAAGCATGGACAATGTCATCGCCCATCCTCTCCGTTTCTGTCAGCCATCGCCATCTTCTCTGTTTCCATCAGTCTACCTACCCACTTCTATTCCCACGACCGTAAAATACTGAAGCAGTGACAATACTATTCCATCAAGGGTATTGCTCGCCTTTGCATCTTCCCACTCCAACCAACATCAAGCAACCAGCATACTTATTACATACACAAGCATGCTTTTCACGTGCTTCACGTGGTTCACGTCAAAGCCCGGCGTTGGCGACCTGGACCCCGAGAGTGATACACCTGAGGGCAGGGCCACCAAGGATTGGCTCTATCACTTCGCTAGCCAGCCCGGTGCCAGCCGCATCCACTGGGGCAAAGCCATCGAGAGGCCCGAGCAGCAGTGGCTGTTCGTCGACGTGGACGAAGCCCCCCCTACCCTGTAAGCCCTTTCCGCCTCTCTTTCAAACTGGGTGTGCTTACCGAGAATCATAGCGAGAGTAGGCTTGAGAATCAACTTGCCTAGGCGCCCATGTCTCCCTACCTCGAAAGCAACGAAGAGCGTTACCGTAGGAACCTCGTGGTCGACCCCTGGCCGCCTGCCGTCCCGCCGAGGCACCCGTCACCCAGGTTCTGATGCTGTTCTTCCCGTCCGACCTTGACGACGCGGATATGGATTGGCTTACCATCCAGTTCGAGCAGTTCAAGACCAAGGCACTAGATCAGGCACCGGATTGCAGAGGTGTTGCCTACGGCTGGAGCACGGACAGCGACGTCCCTGTGATGGGTCAGCCCGGCTGGACCGGCACCGTTCTCATGGCCTTTATTGGATGGCCCAGCGTCGAGGCGCACATGGCGTTCCGCCAGACAGAGCTTTTCAGGGAGAACATTGGACTGCTCAAGGGCATGGAGGACCTTATCGAATTGGACTACTTCCACTTGCTGTGCAAGAGTTTGGAGGCACCGAGCAATTAATGAGATGGACGGGGCACTTGGTGGACTGGAAGACAAGCGTAACGAGAGTTTGACGACGCGCAGAAGCGAATACCCCCCTCCTTTTGACTAGGTGCTATCACGGTACTTCGTTCGTCTAAGGACTTGCATTTCGCCATATATCAACTAAACCAAGCGACGCTGTTCCTTTCCTCCCCTTTTCAACCGTGAACCTTGGCCCAAGCCGCCGCCCGCTCTCCATCACGTCCACCAGGCTATCGCGTAGCAGCTTCAGGCACAGCAGCAACGGCATTCGAACCAGATCCTCCCACACCGCCCATCACCCTCAGAAGCTGCTGCTGGTTCTTCGAAGGGTTCCCGACGACCTCGAACTCCGGCCCAAGCCCCCTGCTCGCCCGCTCCACCTGCAGCTCCCGCTGCCTCGCAGTCTCCTCGTCGTACCTGGCCGTGTCGACATTCTCCTGCGCCCGCACGAGGGCACTTCCCGAGAAGACAAGCCCGACGACGGTCAGCACCGGCCACAGGATGAACTCCAGGCGTTCCAAGCTCTTCTGGTTCACGATGAGCGCGACCATCGTCACCAGCCACCCGAAGAAGCTCAGCCCCATCAGGCCGATGAGGACCTTGGCGATCAGGAGGCTGATCCGGCCCTTCTCCCGGCGGTTCTTGTCGCCGTTGCGGTCGTCGTGGGGGCGGACTTGATGCAGGCCCAAAGTGCGATCGAGTTTCTCCCAGAATTTCTTTTTCAGTTCGTCTTCCTGCTTCGCGCGCTCCATCTTCTCGGCCGTCTCGTCGTCTTCCCGGGTGGGAGGGACGTTGAACATGGCAACAGTCTGGTCCTGGTTCGTCTTGGTATCGTCGTCGCGCCGTATCTTGTGCCAGATCTTCGTAATCTCCCCGACGGGCGTGTGAATCCCCTTGCCGCCCCGCACCTTTTGCACGCACGCTTCGACCTGGGCCAGCACGCTGGGCCGTCTCGAGGGCTCCTGAGCAGCGGCAGCGGGCCCCGATGCCTCCTTCACCTCGGGCTCCTGCGGCTTCTCGGGGGGCCAGTCGGAGGTGTTCATCTGGTGGCCGGACCAGCCCTCGTGGTTGTTCCGCGTGGGCTTGCGCAGGGGCGAGACGGAGCGGAAGGGGTTCCTTTCGCTCACGTCGGCGTAGCGCTGCCGGTCGCCCGTGCGGTTGTACCGCTCGAGGACGTTGGCATGGTTGCTCTGGGACTTGACGGCGGCTTTGGCCATCACGGCGGACATTTGGGGTGCCGCGGCGGCGGTGTGGGCGGCGGTGGTGGCGGTCTGCTGTGCTGCTGGGGATGGACGGGGGGGAGCCGGGTCCTGCCTGGTCTCGGTGGGTTGCGTCTTCTTCTCATGGTGATGGTCTCCGGGCTTCCCCTTCTTCTCCTCCGTCCTCTTCTCGTCGTGGTCTTTATTCTTGGTTATCTTCAGCGGTTGGGGGACGGCCGAGTCTTGCCGGGTGTCGGTGGGTTGCGTCTTCATCTCGTAATGGTCTCTGGACTTCTCCGTCTCCGTCTTGTGCTGCTGGCCTCCACGTTCCTCCGTCTTCGCCACCACAATGGACTTTGCAGGTGCCGCCGGCGCAACGGCGGTGGTCCGCGGCGCTGTCTGAAGGGGTGTCGGCTGTCCGGTCTCGGCGGCGGGCTGCGTCTTCTTCTCGAAAAAATCTCTGATCTTATCCGTCGTCTTCACCAGCACGGCGGGCTTCGCAGGTGCGGTGGCGGCGGTGGTGGTCTGGAGTTTTGTCGGGACGGGGGCCGGGTCCTGCCGGGTTTGCATCTTCTCCAGGTCGCGGTGGTCTGCCGTCTCCCTCCTGAGCCGGAGTGTTGGGACGACCGGGTCCTGCCGGGTTACGATGGATTGCGTGTCCTTCTCGGGCTGGACTCGAGGCTCCTTGGTCTTCTTCTCGTTGCACGCCGCTTCCCACTGGGCCGCTATGTCTTTCATCTTCTGCAGGTCGCGGGCGTCTGCCGTCTGCCTCCTCTCCCATTGGGGTTGGTGAGAAATCGGTTCCTGCGGGGTCTCGGTGGTTTGCACATTCTGCTCACGATGCTCTCTGGGCGTCTCCGTCTTCTCGTGGCGGACCGGTTCCTGCTGGGTCAGGGTGGCTTGCATTTTCTGCAGATCGAGGGGGTTAGCCGTCTCCCTCCTCAGCCGGAGGACGGGGGCGGCCGGTTCCTGCCGGGTCTCGACGGCCTGCGTCTTCTTGTCGTGGGCCTGGGCGGGTTGTGTCTTCGTCTCGTGGTGGTCTCTTGGCTTCTCCGTCTTCTTTTCGTTGCGGGCCGCTTCATGACGAGCTACGGGGGCTTGCATCTTCTCCAGGTCGCGGTAGTCTGCTGTCAGCCTCCTTAGCTGAAGTGGGGCGACGATCGGGTCGTGCTCGGTGTTGGTGGGCTGCGTCTTCGTCTCGGGCTGGGCTCTCGGCTTTTCAGTCGTCTTCTCGCGGCGGACTGGGTCCTGCCGGGTCTCGACGGTCTGAGTCTTCGTCTCGTGGTGGCCTCGGAGCTTGAGAGTGGAGCCCATACTGACTGGTTGGTTTTTTTGTCTGGTTCTCTGTTAGTTCTCCTATGGTGTCAGATGGTATTTTGATACTCTGGTGGTTGTGCCGATAGGTTGAATATTTAATGAGTTGATGATTTGATGGTGATGGTTGTGTGATGTTTGAGAATGGTGATGCTGATGAATGTTCTCAGTAGACGAAATCGCCGAGATTATGTATTCCCAACGCCAGTGTTGACGATTGAATATCGTATTTGAACAATGTTTTGTGGGCTGTGTTGTGCAATGTTTGAAGGTGGCACGGATTTCTGTCGAATGCGTCGGAACAAAGCGATGAGGGAAGAACAAGGCTCTGGAAGATGCTTTGAGGGGCATTCAGAATATGCTGTCTTGTTAGCTATGGGCTTCCCTTGTTGTCTAGAAGACCCAAAGAAGGAGACAGTTGCAGGCGAGAGCATTCTACATGTAGGAAAGAGTCGGGCTGGTGACATTCGGGAGTATCCTTTCTTGGAGAGGAGCAAGGGGCTGCAGCCATCAATATTCCTCGTCCACAGACAGCAGTAATCTGCTTGGGCCGGACTGTGGCTGCAAAAAAAAAAAAAAAATCATCACATCCGCACTGGAAGACAAAGTGAAGGCATAGTGTTGGAAGCCAGCCAAGTGCATAGAGCATGTCACCGCTCATGGCAATGGTGTCGTTGGACAAGTGGGAATGTGAATGCAAACAAAGGTGCTGTTTTCAAGCCAACCAGCCTTTCAACCAGCAGGAACTGGCCAACAAGGAAGACACCTGTGAGAAAGATAAATGTGTTGTGGAACGACACCTAGGAGATGAAGAAACAAGTGGATTGTTCGGCTGAATGAAGCATTGTTTTATTCATCCGAGGCACAGCCGAAGAGGAGAGGCAAGTTTCCTTGGGTACTGTCCTCGGTAGGAAGGACGAAAACTGATGCTGGGCTTAGCGACATCCAAGCTTGATAAGATCTTCTTCGTCCAATGTGATCCCGCCGGTTCGTCTGAAGTCATCTTCGTAAGCGGTTGTACCCGAGAGCCAAATTCTGCAGACGACTTACACCAGCGACGTCGATATACGCCTTCAACGATGTCAGCGGACTTGCGCCGCAACACTTCTGTACAAGACGTCCCGGAGTCACTAGCGGCTACTCGCGTCTTGCCTCGGCTTTCTGACGCCCAACGGGCCCCGCTCCGGTCGTCTCCCACCACCCCAACGGCGAGAATCCGGCGTGAGATTCCACAACGCGCCCCTCTGAAAACTCTTCCTTCAGTGGGGCAGCGATACTCAAGGAGCAAATTGATCGGCATCATGCATCAACAGGCAAGATGGCCGAGCGGTCTAAGGCGCTAGCTTCAGGTTCTTCAGAACGTGCTAGTCAAGTAATTGGCGTGGGTTCGAATCCCACTCTTGTCATGATTTTTTGCTTCTGAGTGCGTTTGATTTGTTTGGCAGTGTTTTTTGCTTGGTTTTTTTTTTGTCTCCGCAGTGTTGGGACATCGCGAAGCCCGGAATGGCGCCGTGGGTCCGTGCTTCTCCGGTCGACAACGTCACCTCGAGGAGGAAGGCACGAAAAAAAGGGCAAGAAAAAAGGCAAAGATCAAGCGACAGCCTTTTTGGGGTCGTTTAGCGAGGCAAGACCTCAGAGGCACGAGCTTATCTATGTATGCTGAAAAGTCTTGGATCCAGTGGTGGATGGATCTTGAAGAGTTGCGCTTTACCAAAAGAGCATCGTCGACTCTCTCGATATGCCTCTAGCACTGCGGGGAGGGCAGCGCAACGTTCCTGGGGCCTTGGAAACTAAACATTGACCGTACCTGGTCCGGAATTGTAGTCCGCGGCTGTCCTCTACTGTACAGCTTTCGACTTTCCCGGCCATCCCGCCACGTGGGAGCAAGAATGCAGCTGCTGTTAGTCTCATGGACTTGACCGCATGTGGTGAAATGTCTTGAGAGACGTAAACAAACACGAGCGCTGGATTTCCTCATGCGATCGCTTGGAATCCCGATTGATTGCTGCGGGCAACCTAAAATTCCAGCTTCAGTTTGATCCTGAGTCAATGGGACGGGTTATATGGATACATTAACCAGAGGGCCCTGCAATCTAGACTCTGCTCCTTTTTCTCCTTCTCGCGATAGCCTCACCTCACTCTGGGAGTTGGGGGCCGACTTATATCTACCCAGAAAATAAGTGCTCCCAGATTCTGCTGTGCAGCCTGCTTCCTGCCCCATACAGAGATGAGGACCGCATGAGGTAGACCATTTTGGTCATGGAGTAGTGATCTTGCCCAGTCGCTCCTTCCTCTACACCCTACTGCTGCTCCTTCCTTGACAGCCCATTTTATTTGCATTTTGCTTCCCAGTGCCTTTGCCTCATTTCTCTCTCCCACCTTCCCTCTTACAACTTCAGCCACATTCTTTTTTCTTTTCTCACCACCAAGAATTCGTTGCTTTCTCAATCTCATTGCTCATTGCGAACAACGCGCACAAACATAATTTTCACCTCATCCTCACAAAGCATCGTCACAATGTCGCTACCGCCTCAAACATCTTTTAGCACAGCGACGACTGCTGTTGCCAGCAACCGCCTCGCTTACCCCTCTGCTGAGGAGCTCGCAAGCTTCAAGCTCCCCCACAAGCACAAGGCCGATGATACCAACAGTGACAGTCATTACGATGAGTCTGGCGAGGAGCACAAGCCTGTCGAGCACCCTGTCACTCCCACGCCCCCTTCTCCTGTTTCTACAGAGTCTTCGGATCACCAGATCTCTGACGACACTCCCTCCACTGTCTATGGAAAGTCCATGATCTCACCCAGAAACACTCTCAGTGAGAAGAAGGCCTCGGGCAACATCCCTGCGACCCCTCGCTGGCCTTTCCAGGATGCCACCCCGCGCGGTGGTACGGTCATGGTTCCCATCACTCGATGCCTCACCGACTCTTCCAGCAACCTCAACTCGGGCAGACGCAGTCCCCCGGGCGAGGTCAGTGTCTCCGAGTCTCTGGATGAGTTCCAGCTCAGACACCCTCATGCGCGTATCCTCGCTCTCCACCCCGCTACTCCCAACTACACCAGCTCCGTCCAGAATCTCGCCAACCTCCCTGAGCTGGTCGAGGTGCCTTTCCGCCAGGCCGAGTCTGTCAAGCCCATCCCCATGTCCAGCAGCGAGCGCCTCTTGAACATCCTCCACAACCGCCGCCTGAGCCGGAACATCCTCAGAGCCCGCTTCCGCCGCCACGAGCAGCGCAAGAGCGGCGTTAAGCCCGCGACCTTTTGGTTCCAGCGCATCAGCACTCAGCAGGACATGTTTAAGGGTTGCCAAAGCGTTGCCCTCTTCCTGGCCATCAACATGACCATGTCCACCTCGATCTTGGTCACTCTCGGCATTACTGGCCACGCCGCGCCGTCTGCGCTCATCGTCTGGACCATAGTCAGCGGCACGACGTTCCTCTTCTCCATGACCATCGTCGGACTCATGGTTCGATTCCGCCATGCCGTCAAGATGGACGAAGAGAACAGAGGCCGCTCCAAAGAGCCGAAGATGTGCTGGGACAGCGAGAAGCGCCTCGCGGCCAGTCCCCACGAGGTGGCCCATCGCTGCAGACTCGGCGCCGCCTACGATGAGGAGGCAGAGCTCGAGAGCCCTTCGCAGCGGGTGGTCGACGTCAACGATGCTCCCGAGATGGTGCAGATCAGAAACTCGTACCAGTTCGAGACCCACCCACAGCAGTCGATGGGCGTCATCACCGCCCCCGAGACGGAGCATGGAAACGAGGCTCCGGTCGGAACGGCCCTCGGCGATCCCACGGCCGCCCGCGACCCCAGCAGCGCCGCTCCCCAGGCCGCCAACATCCCCCGCACCGACACCGACGAGCAGATCGAGACCTACTGGACCGACGTCTCCGTCGTTCCCTCCTCCAACTCCGCCGCCAGCTCCGTCACCGCCGTCATCGCCTCGGCGCCCGCGGTCCCGACCACCAACCCCGCCTCGCGCGACTAGGAGCAGCGCGAGAACGGAGAGAACAGCATCATTACCGAGTTTGACTCTGTTGATATCATGAGCGGAAGAGTCCCCGGCGGCATGCTGGCTGCGTAATTTGGAGAACGAGTTTCTGGAGAGGACACTACTACTTGGCTTTTTTTAACGGATTATTGGCATCGTTCGACTCGCGTTACTGGGCAGGAAAGGCAAACGCGCTTAATTGGACGGCATGATACCCCAGTGGATGGAGAGGCGTACTGGGTCGGATCGGGCCTTTTGCATGTTTGAGTATTTTCTACGCATTGGTTGTTGCGCGGGAAGCTTTTGGCCCAGCTGGCCTATGGAGAGAACCGTCTGCGCGTTTGTTGCGCGGAGGGCAGATTTGGGGCCATTGTCCATGGATATGCGGCCTTCTGCACGCGGAAGGCAAATTTGGCTGTGTTTGGCTCATGGAAGAGCCATCTCAACGGAAAGACGAACACCGTCTCACACACGTAATTAGCTCAGGTAGTCGAGAATTTCCCGCTTGGGCTTTCTTGCGGTCGTGCGCTTCCGTGGTGTGTGTAGTATGTATTTGATTATGATGTCCCTCTTTGTGTAGTTATGTAAAAGAGGAAAAGAAAAATGGTGATGGAGCTGGAGGGACTCGAACCTTCGACCTCTCTGCCGGAGTATCTATACACCTACGAACGACCATAATAACACTGGTTAACTGTGTAAGGATACACAGTTACACGACGATACAACTCCCCGAAGCAGAATACGAAGAATACAACCAACAGAGCACTCTGACCGCTGTGCCACAGCCCCCCCTTGGAATTGGGTAATTTGTTAGAATGGGACGGGTTGTCATCAATGATAAAGAAGAGAGTGAGTCTTGGATGGGAGGGCTGGTGGCTGCGTTGAGTTTTGGCTTCGTGGCGGTGGGTAGGGTCATGTGAAGCTCTCGTGGCTGCGTTGGATGTTGAGAAGGTCGAGTACTTCCGCTTGATGGACACTGTGAGCGCTCAAGGCCGAAGACTAATCTCTTTGCCAGTTCGCAAAGTCGGATCCCCTTTGGTTTCTAGAGGCTAAGGGCCGTTTGGGACGAGCGACATCTGGCGGCCGATGGATGCCCACGGTCTTCCGCTGCGATGGCTTGAGGACAGACAACTCTCTGCTAGCTAGTACTGTGACATAATCTATGGACATACATATCAGGCGGACCTTGAATCATTTGTTACTGGCTTCCTGGCCAGGCTGGTCCCAAGCATCTCTGGGCGAGACGGACAAGTAACTAGACAGTAGATCTCGACAGAGCGGTTGCAGGTCGGCGTTCAGAACTCTCGATCTTGTTCCGAGCAGAAACTTCACAGGATGGGCCGTGCATGAGCAGAGTGAAAAGAGTTTGATGAATTTCTTCTTTTCCCACTGAACCCCTTCCCAGGAACTACCTACGCTCATACAAGAAGCCTGCTCTTGCCTGCTTCTGACTTGCGAATAAACCAGCTTTGCAACTTGTCAAGGCCTATCACTTCTTGATGCAGAGCACCGCGATGTCACATGAAATCTCCGGAGACAAGAGATGGTGATACCATGCCTAGATACCTAGGTACCTGGGTGATGTTGGATAAGACGTACGGTTTTAGGTTGCAGGTTGCAGAGTTGCGCCTTCAGCTTGAATTCAGTCAAGTTGAGGCGCATTGACCCGCCGTGTGAGTTTCCTTCCGCAGGAACATGCGCCGACGCTCGGAGTTGAGTCCTACAGAGACTTGACGTCATCTGCAACCCGCTGAAGAACAGAGATCTTCAACCTCAATTGCCACAGAACGCGGGTTGAAGTAACCAATGACAGACGTCAATCGAGTCAGTGAGAAGCAGCGCACTGCAACCATCCCAATGTCACAGTAGCAGCCTGTCTCGAACGAATAACAGCCGAACAGCCGAATAGCTGAATGATGTCAGCTGGGGGACAGGGCGATGCCAAGGAACTCGCTAAACCCTGCGGCTGCAGCTGAGGGTTGCGCCAAGGCGCCAAGGCGCCTACAGGCCGAACACCCGCTTACGTAAATGCAAAAAAAACAACGTTTTTGAGGCTTCAACCTTGGCGTTTTAATGGACAGGAAGCTCCTCCCACCCCTGCACATCTCCACTGCACCCGTCCTCCGAGAGAAAACCCAGCCGCGCGCCGACACCGAAACAACACGGCCTTTTGAGGCCCTCTTCCGGAGGACGGCACGGCAGCCAGCATGATCTCGCATCCCGGCTTCGCGAGATCTCGTGGCAACAGACCGGGTCTCTCTGAAGGAGGCGAAAAGGCGAGACCGAACGGACTTGGCCGAAGCAAGGAAGGAGGGCCACGTGCCACCGCAGTGTCGCTGCGCCGAGATACGCCGTTTGCCCACGATGGGGAAAAGATACTTACAACCAACCACCAGGACCAAAACCCCAAGGCTCCAGCAGCCCCACCACCGCTTCCCCCAGACCGTAAGGCTTGTGCGGTATCGCAGATAAATCGGACCAGTCACGTCTTGTTGGCGTGCCGAGAGACGCCCTGGGGGGCCTGGGAACGTCTTCTCGGCACCGCTGTGAGATTCGCCAAGGTTGCCATGACGCGGCCTACGACATCCGTCTTGGTACTTGGGTGTTCTGGTCAGTGGTCCCAACAATGCGGCACTGCGGCTTCCCTCCAGAGAAGAGGGGAGAAAGGGTAAAAAAAAAAAAAGAAAAGAAAAGACAGAAAAAAAAAGAAAAGAAGAAAAAGTCAGAAAGAGAGAGGGGACCACCTACAAGGTTGTACGGAGATAGCAAGCATTATCAGGTACCTTCCTATCACCTTCCCCCCTACGATTCACCTCGGATTTCCACCAGGTGTACTTACTCTACCTTGCCAGGTAGAAACCGTGACAAACACCCCCGCCGTGCCCGCTGGTCTTGGAATTCGGGGAACCGGCTAGCTTTTCTCTCTTTTTCTTTCTTGTCGTCAAATCTTGCCTGGTTTGGACCTTCACCGACACACTAATCTCCCCCCCACGGCCCCAGGTACGATGTCCGACGAGATCACTCCTGCACCGCGACGGCAGGACTCGTCTTCCTCTGGCGCTGCTCCCACAGCCGCTCGTCAACCTCCGCATGAGCAAGAGAAGGAAATTAACCTCCGCGATGATTCTAATATCCCTAATAACAAGTTTGCTTTTACGCCGACCCAGCTGCACAAGCTCATCACCGCCCGCCGCCTCTCAGCCCTGCGAGCCTTTGGCGGTCTCCCAGGACTGGCGACCGGTCTGAGGACAAATCTCGAAGCCGGCCTGAGTGTCGACGAAGCTGCCCTCGATGGCACAATCTCCTTCCAAGAGACCGTGGCCGCCGGCGAGGCGCACCGCCTCCCCGAGATCACCCCTCTGCCGCCCGCGGCACACGAACACGTCTTCAAGATCGACCTGAAGGAGCTCGGCCAGCACGAGCAGCAGAGCTTCACCGACCGCAAGCGCATCTTTGGCGAGAACCGCCTGCCCAAGCGGAAGCAAAAGTCCTTCCTGCGGCTCGCGTGGATCGCCTTCAACGACAAGCTCATGTTCCTCCTCACCATATCAGCCACCATCTCCCTGGCTCTGGGCATCTACGAGTCGGTCGACGCCGCCGAGGGCGAGACCAACATCCAATGGGTCGACGGCGTGACAGTCGTCGTCGCCATCGTGGTTATCGTCATCGCCAGCGCCGCCACCGACTGGCAGAAGAACCACAAGTTTGCGAAGCTCAACGAGAGGAAGGAGCAGCGCGACGTCAAGGTCATCCGCTCCGGCAAGACCCAGAACATATCCGTTTACGACGTCCTCGTCGGCGACATCATGCACATCGAGACGGGCGACGTCGTTGCTGTCGACGGTGTCCTGGTGTCGGGCTCCGGCATCCAGGTCGACGAGTCGACCATCTCTGGCGAATCTGACCTGGTGCACAAGAGCGTCCCCAGCGAGGGCGACGTTCGAAATCAGAAGGCCCACCGGTCGTCGGCCGCCGACCCCTTCATCCTCAGCGGCACCACCGTCTCCGGCGGTGTCGGCGCGTACCTCGTCACGTCCGTGGGAACGAACTCGACCTACGGCCGCACCCTCATGTCGCTGCGAGAGGACGTGGAGGAGACTCCCCTCCAGCAGAAGCTGGGCAAGCTGGCGAAGCAGCTCATCACCTTTGGTGCCATTGCGGGCATCATCTTCTTTCTGATCCTGTTCATCCGCTTCCTCGTGGGACTGCCGAGCATGGACGCGTCTCCCTCCGAGAAGGCCGAGACCTTCTTCAAGCTGCTCATTCTCGCCGTGACAGTCGTCGTTATCACCGTGCCCGAAGGTCTCGCCCTCGCAGTGACGCTTGCCCTAGCCTTTGCCACCACCAGAATGCTCAGAGACAAGAACCTCGTGCGCCTGATCCGTTCCTGCGAGATCATGGGCAATGCCACGTGTATCTGCTCCGACAAGACGGGCACGCTGACGCAGAACAACATGACCGTCGTCGCCGGCCGCATCGGCACCTCGGAGAGCTTCGGGGACGCCCCCAAGGCGCCGACCCCGGCCGAGGACCTCGACAAGGGCGCCGTCAGCGAGTCTGGCGCGAGCGACAGCCCGAGGGGGCTTCTCGACTCTTTGAACGGAGACGTGAGAGCGCTGATGAAGAACAGTGTTGCCCTGAACTCGACCGCGTTCGAAAGCGATAACCCGAAGGAGCCCGGCTTCGTCGGAACCAGCACCGAGACCGCGTTGTTGAGGTTCGGCCGCGAGTTTCTCGGCATGGGTCCTCTCGCCGAGGAGCGAGACAACAACAAGATCGCCGACATGTTCCCCTTCGACGCGTCGCGCAAGTGGATGGCCGTCATGTACAAGGTCTCCGAGGGCAGGCATCGGTTACTCGCCAAGGGCGCCGCAGAGGTGCTTCTTGACCAGTGTTCTGCCATCATCAACGACCCGAAGACCGGCCTCTCGAGCGAAGCGGTGACGGATGAAGTTCGGGAAGATGTGCGATCGACCATCCGAGGCTTCGCGAAGGACATGCTGCGGCCGATCGCGATCGCGTACAAGGACGTGGACGTCGCCGACGCGTTCGAGGACCCCGAGGACACCGACTCCATCAAGTTCGAGACGCACTTCAACGAAATGACGTTTGTCGGCGTCTTTGGAATTCGCGACCCGCTGCGTCCCGAGGTCTTGGAGTCTGTTCGCCAATGTCAAGAGGCGGGCGTCTTCGTGCGGATGGTCACCGGCGACAACTTCCTGACCGCGAAGGCCATTGCGACCGAGTGCGGGATCTACACCCCCGGCGGCCTGGCGATGGACGGGCCGACCTTCCGGAAGCTGACACCCGCTCAGCTCGATTTGGTTATTCCTCGTCTCCAGGTGCTCGCAAGATCGAGCCCCGAGGACAAGTTGCTACTTGTGACCCACCTGAAGGGAATGGGAGAGACCGTGGCCGTCACTGGCGATGGCACGAACGACGCGCTGGCACTCAAGGCTGCAGATGTCGGGTTTGCCATGGGAATTCAGGGCACCGAGGTCTCCAAGGAGGCTGCGTCGATCATTTTACTTGATGACAACTTTGCCTCGATCGTCAAGGCCTTGATCTGGGGCCGGACGGTCAACACTGCTGTGAAGAAGTTCCTGCAGGTAGGTTACCTCTGCCGAGTTTGACGATCACCACTGACAGTCTAGTTCCAATTCACCATCAACATCACCGCCGGCACGCTGACCGTCGTCTCGGAGCTCGTCGGCGACGTCATCTTCACCATCGTCCAGCTGCTGTGGATCAACCTCATCATGGACATCTTCGCCTCGCTCGGCCTCGCGACCGACTACCCCTCCCCGGACTTCCTCAAGCGCAGGCCCGAACACCGCAAGGCGCCGATCGTCACCATCACCATGTGGAAGATGATCCTCGGCCAGGCCCTGTATCAGCTCGTCGTCATGTTCACGCTGCACTACGCGGGGCAGTCGATCTTCAAGCCCGAGAACGACCAGGAGCGCGCGAGGCTGCAGACCATGGTCTTCAACATCTACGTGTGGATGCAGTTCTTCAACCAGCACAACTGCCGCCGCGTCGACAACAAGCTCAACATCTGGTACCAGGGCGTGCTCCGCAACCCGTGGTTCATCGGCGTTCAGTGCGCCACCGTCGCAGGCCAGATGGTTATCATTTGGAAGGGCGGCCAGGCGTTCGACACGAAGCCCCTGACGGGGCCGCAGTGGGGCTGGTCGATGCTGTTCGGCATCCTGACCATTCCCCTGGGGGCGCTCATCCGCCAGGTGCCCGACGAGTGGGTATACGCGTTCTTCCAGGCCCTGAAGAGAGCGTTCCTCGCCTTGATGCGCTGCTTCGCGAAGCTCCTCCCCTCGCGCTGGCGGAAGAAGGCAGAAGAAGAAGTGGACGACATGGGCGCGGCTGAGAGCTGGGTTCTCCAGACCGGCGCCGCGCTGCTGCGCCCGATGAACTACGAATGGGGCACCAACACCCCGCCCCCCGGGTCCCGGCTCGCGGGACGCGTGTCCAGCATCCCCGC
>WIGN01000356.1:0-40857 GCA_014235955.1 Colletotrichum sojae
AGACAATCAATCCATCTTCATTGCAGTAATACGTCCCCTACGTGACGTACGCTGCCACTCCGCCTGTGAAACCAACAGTTACACTTCAGAGGCAGGCTACGCGAGGCGTTGAAAGTGCAAAAACGCCGTCAGCCAGCCGGTGTGCTTGCGGCAAGGCATCTTTATCTTTGGTCCAATGAGCGGGAAAAAGACAGACGTTGCTGGCTTTGCCAAGGCGGAATTATATCCAATAGAAACTGTCCGCCTCAATTTTCATTGTGTAGAGCAAATTCGCATTTCTCCTGTTTGCGTTGGGCAGGTGCCGTAGGAGATTGACGCAAGAGCATATATGTAACAGGCCGGGGACTCATCACCGATACTAGGTGCTCACGCCACTTTCAATGCACAGCTGCCTGCGTGACTGGCGGAAATATGGAGCTTAACTCTTTAGAAACCAAACCCACGAAGACTGATATTGCGAATGCTATTTGGGGCTCAGGCGAGGATACGCCAGCAACCTCTTCCTTCGGAAAGGGACTCTCAAAATTCTGCAAATATTATTCGAAAGAGTGCGAGATAGTCAACAGTCACGTCACAGACACTTCCTCAACTGAGACCGAACTCCAAACAGCCATAAGATCTCTCAAATCAAATGCCTCTGTCCCAAGAAACCTCATCTCATCAGGTGTATCAAACCCGCAGGGCGGGGCGCTTCTCGACTGCGCGGTGCGCGTCATGCTAATGACCGAGTGCAACACAAGAGGGAGATTCTTTGGCGGGCTCAAGAAGTTCATCTGGGAGGACGAAGAGACGCCCGCAGAGTTTATCGACCGCGTCTATTGCGCAATATTACCGAATGCTGCAGGGGCAGCCAGGGCGCTGATCAACTTGGACAACTTGAAGGTCCACACACTGGTCAAGCGAGCAGGAATAGAGCTTCAAGGTACGGACAAACTTTCGGACCACTTGACTCTGGTTTGTGGGGAAGGAGTCAAGATTCTCCTGATAATTCACACCAGGCATTCCTCGAGTGCAATCTCGAGAGGCTGAGGTCTGATCGAGAGGACTTGGGTCACTCCACAGCCGAGGCGTTGGCTATGTAAGTGAATCATCAGAAACAAAGATACCCGTCAAAGGTGAGAGCTAAGTGGATGTATAGAGGCTGCCTACCCCCGCAACTCGTCATAGAGACCCTAAAGACGCTGGTCCTTCTCTTTCCCCTCCTCCAAGTAGGAAACGACCGATCCCAACGGATCCTGCGAAATTGGGTCGAGGATGAGGACCTGGACAAGACCCTCGTCGACCGCCACCACGTTCTGGCCAAGCTGTTCGCCGGGGGCCAGCCGGACACCGAAGACACGCGGGAGCTGCTTCGACAGTACCGCTACTGGGGCGCGCAGCCGGCCCGGCTCCTGAGGGAGATCGACGAGCCAACGGCCGTGACCTGGCTGGAGCGGCACGCCGAGAGCAGGCGGTCGCCGCGACACATGTACAAGTGCGCCATGGCGGCGCTCGTTGTCACCGCAGTCTTTGGGATGCTGGCGACGGTGTTGGCGGCCGTTCAGGTGTGGATATCGTACTGCGCCTGGATGGAGGACCCGTCGGAGGCGATGTGCGGAGCGAGAAAGGCTCGACCTCCGGGGGTTTAGAATAGGGGGTGGTTATGACGTGTTGTATTGGCTACTTCAGAACATAATCGAAGTGGGAGGCCGGCTTGATCACTGCCGAGGACTTCGTGTCACACGTCTCCAGTGCTTCGGCCTGCATCAACCCACGCAAGATCGCCCTGCCCTCGGCCCGATCCTCCTCTTTGTAAATGCTCAGAGCGTAAGCTAAAAGAAAGTGGTACTCATCGCTGAAGCGGGCTTTCTGCCAGTCTTTCTGAGCTTGGGTCAAGCCGCCTGCGGTGACAATCTGCACGTTGTTGCAGTCGCTGACGGCGGTATCGCGGTAGTTCGAAGGGCGGTAGTGATAACCGCGCCGCGGATCGGCCAGTTCGATGGCGAAAGGATGCTCGCACTGGCGGAAGTAGGCAACCGGTTGGCCGTCGGAGAGGAGAAGACCAGGGTTCGGGCCGTAAACCCGACGCGTTTTGATGACCAGTCCATCCCATGACGCCACGATGCTACAAGTAGCACTTGGGATGTGCAGGACGTCGTAGAGTCCGATGACCTGCCACCCGCCGTTCTGCAGGCGGACTGGCAGCTGGACGGTCCCGCGTCCCACGGCTTTAAGTTGGACCCCTGTGCCGATGGAATTAACCTCGGTCTCGACGGCGTTGTAGCTCTTGAACCAAGAACGGTCTTTACACAAGCTGCGACAACTTCAGCAGGGGTTCATTTCAAGCCGTTCGAGAGCGGTTTCATACTTCTTCCTCGTGGCTGTCGAAAAGACTCAGTCAGGGCAAAGCCACTGCTCAGGGAAAATACATTCTATCGCCATTGTCAGATACACAGTGTCTTCGTGGTCTTGGGCGAGCGTTGCAGAATCGGATGAGCAGGAAACAATCAAATACGGAGAGCAGATAGGTATATAACCGAGGCGAGTGAGCTGAGGTTTCGTAAGAAGGGAGGGAAAGAGGGCAGGGAAGGAAAGGTAGACGGGCTTGGACACCTTATTTCGATTGCGGTCTTTTCGCTTCCGTTCGCCTAGAGCCAGTGGCTACATTCATATTAGCGTAGACCATGCCACTGGCAAGACACACTGCAAGGGGGAAAGGTCGTGGATGGGCGGTAGGTATCGGCTTGCCCACAGTTTTGCAGGGATACAAGAAGGAATGCGGGATATATGAAGATATGTCTTCAAGGCGATTGGTGCTCCATTAGACAATGAGCTTAATGAAACACAATTAAATGCTTCATTATGTTCGTGTATTCGGTCCCGACCTGCCCAAGATCAACTTCAAACTGTAGATCTTGCAAGCGGGCAAAGTTTATCTCATATGTCCGTCATACATGTACCTAGCCCTCGGTGGCAAGTCCACAATCACGAAAAAGCAAACATACTCTGATGCATCCCTTCGTCCCCTCCCCCACCCCCGCCGCCGCCGCCGCCGCCGAGGAACGTGCTCCAGTCCAGCTCGGTGAGTTGCTCGTCGCACCACCCGAACAGGTCCATCCCGCCGTCCGTGGTGGCGGACGGCGTACGGATCGTCGAGCCAGCGTTCGAGCCCCCATCGACTTCGGCCGTGACGGCCTCATACAGCGCAGCCACAATGTCCGGCGCGCGGTCTGAAGCCCGCATCCATGGACGCATCTCGGCGAAGAGCTCAAGCGCCTTGGTAAGGCTGGCACACCAGGTGGGTAGGGCGGCGGGAACAGTGCTCTCGGGGGACGAGGAGCTCATCGCCGCCGGCGGGGGTGCGGTGTTTATTGTTATTGCAGATATTGGTACGGATGTGGACATAGCCGATGAGGGACGCTGCTGCTGCTTCCGGGCAGCCGAGGCCCGATTTGTCTCAATGGCGATCGAGAGCAAGGGGACCATGCAGGCCTGGAATAGGTACCACGCCGAATTCCACACGTGGACGCGGTTGGGCGTCCAGTAGAGCGTGATGGCGTCAATGGCCTCCGAGGCAACCGCGCGGCACGTCTCGACGAGCGAGGCTTCTTCGGACGAGGTCGGCGGCGGATCGGCGCCTGCCGCGGCTGCTGCTACGCTTCCGCGTTTAGCGCCGTGGTCGTGGGCAAGGTAGAGCAGGAAGCAGCGCGACAGGATTAGCCGCACGTTCAGGTAGCGATTCCGCATGAACTCGCGGGCCACCGTCAGCCGCGGCGGCGAGTTGGCCGGGTTTCTAAGAAACTCCGGTAGGGAGGCGTGCCAGTCCCTCAGCTCGCGGTCGAAGGCGAGTGCCTCGTGGGCGGAAAGCCGGGCCGGCTGGGCGAAGCGGTGCTGGATCCTGTCGCAGATGTGGCAGAAGCGGCAGCTCGCACGTAAGGACGCCGCCACGTGATCTTCGGGGGACAGCGGCGTCGGGAGCAGGGTGTCCATCGTGCTGGCATCCCAACGGCCGCAGGTCGGACGGCCGAGGGTCATGCTCGCCCACGTGTCGAGGCAGAAGAGACTCCACCAGGTCCGCCGACGGGTCTCGGTGCGGATGCTGTGGCTGCTGCTGCCAGGCTCCGAGCCGTGCTCCGCGGCGCGTTCTGCGCGGTGGCTGCGGACGGGTTCGCGGTGCAGGCCGAGGGCGATGGCCACCCGGTGAGCTGCACCGAGGACCGCGTAGGCCATGTTGGGGGAGTTTCGGTAGTGGAGGTAGTATCCGCCCAGCAGACACAGGGCTTGGAGACCTTCCATGTTGCCTGAGCCGAGCGAGTCGAGGCCGAGGTGGGTGCGGGCCTGCTTGTAGTACTGGACGTGCAGGGTGTCGCTCCCGGAGGCAATGGAGCCGAGGGTGAAGACCATGTAGAGCAGCGCAAGCCAGGATTCGTCGTGCCGGGATCCCGCGGCGTAAGTGCTGCGGAAGTCCTCCTCGTTGAGGATCGGGGTTATGGGGTGGATGTGTTCAAAATAGAACTCTATGCAGCGCTGCTCGCGCAGGGGGTTTGCGCCCGAGCTCGGGGTGCCCAGTAGCGATAGCGGCGGAAGAGACTGGTGATGATGGAAGTGAGGCAGAGATGTTGAGGACGACTCAGCCAGCGATTTGGCGCGCTGGGCAGTGTGCTCCTTGGCCGCGGGACAGAGGCGGAAGATGGCGCGCAGGACGGCGCTCATGGAGGTGACGCCGAGGTATGAACGGCGATGCTGGTCCGTCGCGAGGCTGATGGCGTTGATGTCGTCACTGGCGCGGATGGCGGCTACGGGCTGGTGTGCCGCCGCAGACTCGTCCCATCGCCTGTCGTTTGCGGGCTCTCCATTCTCAGAGATCTGCGTCGAGTCGTCTTGGCCATTATCGTCATCATCGTCCTCGTCCGCGGCAGAGATACCGGCAGGAGATGGGTCTTGTGGAGCGGAGTTGATGTTATAGAGTGAGTCCCGTGGCAACAGGGCAAGCAACTGAGGTCGAGTCTTGCCGATGAGATCCGAGAGGGGAACGTCGGGGAAGAGCTCGTAGAGAATGCGAGACTGGGCCTGGAGTTGCTCTGAGGCCTTTTCGAGGGTACTTAATATCGTCAGTACCCATAGTCATGAACGTTGGTGAGTGAGCCTCAGGTGAGATGAGGCGTGAGATAGGTGAAGTGAGATGAGACATGACATGGATGACGTGTGAGACTCACCTCCTGCTCACGGCATGACGGCGGCTCCGCTGCCGGTACTCGCAGGCGTCAGCGACCTTGTAGTACTGACAGCTAGCACACGGATGTCCGCCGTCGCATTTAACTTTGCGCCTCGTACACTCCTGACACGAGCGGTTGACCTTCCGGGCCGGGGCCGGAGAGCCGGAGGCTGAGCCAGCCGGGCTACGGCTATTGAAAGAGTGGAACATGGCGCCACGGAGGTCGGAGTCGGAGTCGCGGTCACCGCGGCTGTGGCCGGTCACTGCTTTGGTTGTCGTCGGCACCTAAAGGGCCCACGGCACGCAGATGCAGCAGCAGCAGCAGGAGCATCAGCGCCCAATGGAGAGAGACACATTTGGGGGGTTGGTGGTGGTGCGGAGGCAGAAAGTTGGGGGAAATGATGGACGGACGGGGGGAAGAGGTGGATAGGAGGGAAAAGTGGGTTGAAGGATGGAGGAAACCGAGGTGGGAACTTCGAAGAAAATGTGACGCGGGGTGAACATGGGGAAATATGTGGAGATGACCACCTCTAATTCGACCGGGTTCAGGGGAACGGACCCCGCTCGGAGCCGGGGTCGCCGGGGGTAACCCGGGCCAGTCCGGACGAAGCAACGCTTTTTGTACTGCGGCCCTTCCGTCCACGTCTCTGATTGACGACAAATTGCTTACATATTATGTATCTAAAAAACTCTATGAACACGATTAGACTACAGTTTTGCCCTGTATGCTTCATCCACCTTATCGTCAGCTCCAACGTACGTCCATCGCAATTCCGGCTTGACAGCACCAGATATCTCCACGACACGGCTCTCACCAGGCACGACGTCGAACCCATTATCGCTCAGCTTCAGGCCTGTCCATTCCTCGAAAACAAAGCCCTTGACTGGTCGCTGTGCCGAAACCGTCACCTCGTCTCCGGACGGCGATATCTCGACGTTGACCCCGCGGTCAGAGAAGTCCAGATACTTCAGTGGCTGAGGCCAAGCCGTGTCGCTCGTGACGACCTTTCCTCCAACGCTTATCGTTGCGTGAATGACAAAGGGATCATGCCTCAGATAATCAAGAGATAAGGCGTTACTGGAGCCTGCTGATCCGGACGCATCGACACGACGGCCTCCAGCTAGTTGCCCCTCGATGACCTCTGTAGTTCCGTTGGGCTGTGCGGAGATGGTCCTGCTTATGGGCGGGAACAAGTCCTTGCCGGAACTTATGGAGATCAAGCGAACGTCCAAGCTCACGAGGGTCTCCTCCAGACGACTGCTGGCGATCCATACATCGAACGTCGTCTCCGTGAGCAACGTCGGGTCAGCGTGCCCCGACGTCCACTCGGGACAGCTCCTGGCGATGCCCACATCCAGAGGCCTCAGAGCTCGCGATATGGCATAGTACGCCGGCTTCTTGGCCAAGTAGTAGTCCACCACAGCCCAGGACATCGTCGGCCAGCAGTCGTTCAGCTGCCAGACCAAGACGCCGCCGCACTGTCGCGAGCCTGCCCCTCTTCCCCACATCCTCCTCCACGACTTATAGGCGAACCTCATCGTTTCCGCCTGGAGAACCTGCGTCAGGTGCGTAAAGGAGGGCAGGTCGTATCTAAGGCGGAAGTTCTCGCAGAGGTAGGTCTGCAGACGCCGCTCGTGGTCGCCCGCCTTGTTCCTAAAGTCCATAAGCGCGGAGCCCGGGTGCTGCTGGTTGGGATCGGTGACCATGCGACGGGTGGTCTGCAGGTGTGGGTATGCCTCCATCCCGAACTCGCTGACGAAACGACCCCCGAGCTGGTCACAGTCTTGGTAGCGGTTCATCTGTCCGTGCCAGACTGATGGGGTTGTCAGCTTTAGAGGAACAAAAAACCGCATCGCCCGTGAATTACAAGACGAACAACATGCTGGGGAAGAGACTCACTGTTCCACTGATGGATGTCGCCCACTGTGTGGTCAGACGTATGCTTGCCGTCACCCCAAGGGCTGCCGGGGTGGTAGATTGCAGACGGATTCTCATCTGCGAGGATCCTGGGCAGAAAGTCTTCGTAGATGTATCTCGAGGGGAAGTTCGACTTGAGCCAGGACTCGGGGTCCTTGTCCTCGTGCACGTAGTCCAGCTTGTATCTCTCCTGTACCTGGTAGTCTTCATTATTCCCCGCCCAAATCACGACCGAGGGGCGCGACCTGAGCCGCCGGATGTTTTGCCTGGCTTCGAGCTCCACGCTGCGCAGGAAGGCTGGATAGGCAGGATAATTGCCGCAGACAAAAGCAAAGTCATGCCAAACCAGGATACCGTGGGCGTCGCAGGCCTCGAAGAAGGCGTCGTCTTCGTAGATACCGCCACCCCAGACCCTGATCATCACCTGATTGCCCTCGGCCATCAGTCGAATCCAGTCCGAATACCTCTCCGGCGAAATCCGTGAGAGGAAGCTGTCTGCCGGGATCCAGCAAGACCCCCCAGCAAAAACGTCGACGCCGTTGATGCGGAAGTAGAAGGACTTGCCGAAGCCGTCCTGCTCCTGGATCAGCTCGGCGCGACGGAAGCCGGTCAGTTTCGACATGGAATCCAGCTTCGCATCTCCGCGAATCACTTCGGCAGACAGCTGGTATCTCGACTGTGCTCCATAGCCGGCTGGGTGCCACAGACTCGGTTCTCTGATCAGGAACTGCGCCTCTGCCAACCCGCTTGAATTAATCGAGCAGACTTCTTGGAAAACAATCTTGCCATCCAAAGACAGCGAGAAAACAACCTTGTCAGTATCCGCAGAAGCCCCATCGACCTGAGCGAGCAAGGTGCCAGAACAGGAACTGAGATCCGAGGACAGTTCGTACCTGGCCCAGATGTCATCAACCCTGACGACGCACTGCTCAAGGTACACCGGGCGCCAAGGCCCAGCTGTAATCAAGATCGGACCCCAGTCCCAGCCCCAGTTGTACTGGGCCTTGCGGACCGGGATGCGGCCCTCCTCGGTCTGGCGGGCGAAGTGCTGGTGCTCCGGGTGCTGCTGCACAAGCTCGCGGCCGCGGTGCAGGGCTGAACGGAAGACGATCTCAAGGTCGTTCTCCGCCCCGGGCCAGATGGAGTTGGAGACGTCGACCCGGTGGGACAGATGCATGTTGTCCGAGTCGAGGATCTGGGTGCCGTTCAGAAGGACCGTGGCAAAAGTGTCCAGGCCCCCGAAGACTAGGAAAGTTCTGACGCCATTGGACTGAGTTGGAGGTGAGACGAATCGAGTCCGGTAAACCCAGTCTTTCTCTGCGATCCACTGCGCCGAAAGCTCGTTCAAGTCGACAAAGGGGTCAGAAATCCTGTTCAGCCGGTTAGTCTCTTCAACTCAATCTTTGCCTGGGTTGTCCACGACTTACTTGTTGTTGGCCAGCAGGTCAAGGTGTACCTGAGAAGGCACCTTCTGAACGGGTAGCCATTCCTCTGAAGTCTGGTCGAGTTGCTTGAAGCTCCAGCCAACGGCCAACTGTTGGCGTGTTCGATGCATGACTTCAACTCAATGTCGGCGTCTGAGAATGATGTCCGGGGCTGGTATCTCGAAGTGACGAAAGTCGACACAATTACGACAACCTCTTCGAAAAATACCCATTTCGGAAGCAGCCGGGTTAACACGATGGTTGCTTCACCTTATAGTCACGAGATTTCATGATTTCATTCTCTCATTTCCCTCAAGAGAAAGCGGATCTCGCCGGCAGGATGTGAAGCCGAAGACTTCGTACCCCGTTGGCGTCGTAATTCCACCCCTGCAAGTGTTGGCCCGAGGTCCATGGCAGGGGTTCGTCCTTCTCTTCGTCGGGGTTTCAAATCTCCAGACTCCAGATTGGGACACGGAAATTTGAAGCTCCTCACGCCAAGTGGGCCGCCTTCTCCAACTCACCCGAGGCGGGGAATCGTGCTACTCATCGCGGCATGGGTGAGCCAGCTCCATCGGACCCGTTAACCCCCATGCCGTGAATTCGCGGCCAGTTTTTTTCGTGTGCTTCTTTATTGGTTCCGCGGAAGGAAGAAGATAGGATGTGGTTGCTGTCATACTTGTCCATCATTCACAATGAGTCGGATATTGACTGCCGCCGACGGTAAGTGATCCCCCCTCGAACAGCAAGGAGAGCAACTTTTACTAAACCCCTGGTTAGTGCAGAAGCACAAGACGCCCGAGAGCTGCTGGATCGCGCTCCATGGCAAGGTCTATGATGTGAGATAGAGAGAAAATGAGACGTATCACGCTTCACGATGCTGGGGCGCTGGCGAGGGCGAGATTGTTGACTTGGTTTCGTCAGATCACGGCCTTCCTGGCGACGCACCCAGGCGGCAAGGCCGTCCTCCTCAAGAACGCCGGCAAGGACGCCACGGATGCGTTCGACTCATTCCACCCCGTCGAGATCATCGACGAGTACCTGCAGCTGGATCAGGTCCTCGGTGTCTTCGAGGCTGGCGCCGCAGAAGAAACAACGACGCCTCCTGCGTTGCCAAGTAACGCCCCCGACACGGTGATGCCGGAGATCGTCCAAAAGGGGCCCGAAGATCTCGTTCCCCCCGTATCTCAAATTCTCAGTATCGCAGAAATGGAGCACAACGCAATGAAGAAACTTTCCCCAAAGGCGATCTCCTACTACGCCTCCGGCACCGACGACGAGATCACCAAATCCTCCAACGGCACCATCTTCCGCTCCGTCCTCCTCCGGCCCCGCGTCTTCGTAGACTGCACGCGCTGCTCCCTCTCCACCACGATTCTCGGTCTTCCTCTGGGCATGCCCATCTACGTCTCCCCCGCGGCCATGGCGAAGCTCGCCCACCCAGCGGGAGAGGCGGGCATCGCCGCCGCATGCTCCCGCTTCAACGCCCTGCAAATAATAAGCAAGAATGCGTCCATGTCGCCCTCAGCCATCGTCGCCGCCGGACCGGACGGCGTTTTCGCGTGGCAGCTGTACGTCCTCAAAGACATTGCGGCCACAGAACGCACGCTCGCGCAAATCCGCGCCATCCCGCAGATAAAATTCATCGTGCTCACGCTAGACGCGCCCTTCCCAGGTAAGCGCGAAGCAGACGAGCGGTTCAAAATGGCCGAAGTCGCGGGAGGCGCGCCGCCGCAGGCCTGGGGCACCGAGTCCGCTCTCACGTGGCGCAAGACGCTCTCCTGGCTCACAAAACACACCTCGCTGCCTATCGTCCTGAAGGGAATCCAGACGCACGAGGACGCGTACGCCGCGACGCTGTTCCCGAGCGTCAAGGGCATCATCATCAGCAACCACGGCGGCCGGGCTCTCGACACCACCATGACGCCGCTGCAGGTGCTCCTCGAGATCCGGCGGTTCTGCCCCGAGGTTTTGAGCAAGGTGGATGTGCTGATTGACGGCGGCATCAAGAGGGGCACTGATGTCGTCAAGGCGTTGGCCCTGGGCGCCAAGGGGGTTGGCATCGGCCGAGCCGCGCTTTACAGCTTGGCTGTTGGGGGCCAGGCAGGGGTCGAGAGGGCGCTGCAGAGTAGGTTGCATCCAACAACGTGCCAGTTGTTTCTCACTAACAGCTCTTTAGTTTTGGCGGATGAGACGGTCACTACGATGAGGTTACTTGGAGTCGAGAGCGTCGACCAACTCGGGCCGAGACATGTGAGTTTTGATACTTCATGCTGCATTCCAACTTGCAATTACTGACGACTTTGCTCTACAGGTTAACACAGATGGCTTGACATCGCGGTTGTATAGTGGCCCATCGGGATTGGAGGAGATTGACAAAGAATTGAGATCAAAACTGTAGAGTACGAAACAAGAACCCAGACGTTAGCAGCTATTTTGCAATATTTCCAGTTTCAACAAGGCAATGTCACGGGCCGCATCATATTGTAGACCAACAAGACTCAAGTGTGTAACAAGGGAAAGTCAAGGCAAACTGGATAAGTCGGCCAATTTTGAGAACATCACATGAGCTTCCATGACTATAGCCGTCATACCATATCCAACGGACCTGATTTCGCGTAGCCAAAAGAGTAACGTGAAATGAATGCGAGAGAACGAGGGCCGAGGTGCAATAAGCGCATGAACCTGCAAAACTCACCATTTTAGTCTAGACCTTAGGACAGTGGTGCCATAGGCCCATAATTCCCCTCATCTAAAAACGAAAATTCATATCCCCGTGTGGGACTGCGACTCAGCAGCAACTCAAGTCTCTGGGGACGTGGATCTGGGGCCCCAGGCTGGTGCTTGCAGGGAACCAGCCGGGGAGCGGAAACGACCGGAGACAAAGTTCATCTCGTCTGGGGTATTTAGGCAACTCTTCTGCCCTCGCATTGCAACGCATGCTCTGACTACCAGTCTCGCAGGTGCCATATTCACCAACAACGCTCAACACAGACCAGTCGCGACAATGGGTAGCCGAGCAACCAAGGACGACGACCCCGTCCTCAAGCAGGTGGACGATGCCGACACCGGCGCCGACACGTACGCGGCCATCATGGCGACGCAAAAGCCCGACCCGCGAGGGCCTGGTTACATCAAGCTGTACATTCTGGCCTCGATGGTCTTTCTGTGCTCGACGATGAACGGTAAAACGTGTTTCGGTTCCGGGTTTCCACGTCAATGTTAATAACCTTCGACAGGATTCGACAGCTCTCTCATGGGCTCCATCAACGCGCTGCCCAACTACACGTTCTACTTTGGCCTGCCCAGCAACGGAAACGCCAGCACCGGGATCGTCTTCGCAATCTTTCAGGTGAGCAGCTTGTTTGACCTCTGCACCCTCCTGCGAGTGACAGTTGACTGACCCTCGATCCGCAAAGGTCGGCCAAATGTGCGGCGCGCTTTTCATCTGGATGGCGGACTGGTACGGCCGCACCTGGCACATCTTTTTCGGCTGCCTGGGCGTCTGTATCGGTACCATCGTGACCTCGCTGGCCACCAACCTGCCCATGTTCATCGGCGGCCGCTTCATACTGTCCTTCTTCGCCACGTGCGCGCACACCTCGGCACCTCTGTACCTCGTCGAGATCTCTCCAGCGGCGTACCGGGGGACGATCGCTGGCATGTACAACACCTTCTATAACGTGGTAAGTTGAAGCTCGGCTCGTGTCAGCCTTGAAGACGATAGAATGCGAGCGTTTGTGTGTGAAGAGGACATGTCGTCGAGGAACATGACGTCGTACCGGCACTAATACGCGAAATGCAGGGCTCAATCTTGGCGACGTCTGCCGTATACGCCTGCCACCTCCACCTCGCCGACAGGGGGGACTTGGACTGGAGAATCCCCCTCTGGCTGCAGATGGTCTGTCCAGGCCTTGTCTGCATTCTGATCAAGTTCTTCCCCGAGTCACCACGATGGTACGTTTTCCAGATCAACACAGAGCGCCACATACTAAACTGCCCTTGTAGGCTCGTTGCCAAGGACCGCCACGAGGAGGCAAGGCACATCATCGCTACCTACCACACCAATGGCGACCCCAACCACCCTCTCGTCGACCTTCAGATGAAGGAGATGATCAGCTCCGTTGACCCGGCTCACGTGCCGTCCTGGCGGGACCTCTTCGACCTGAGGGTGCTAGTCGAGACGCGCTCCAGCCGTTACCGGCTGATGCTCAACGTCGCTTTCTCCTGGTTCGGACAGTTTAGCGGAAACAACATCAGTAAGAGAGACCCATGTCACCCTGTCGGCTTGCTTGACCACGAAGCCCAGAGAGGTAGACTGACCGCGGCCCTCTGTAGTCTCATACTATCTCCCGATCATGCTCTCGGGTGTCGGCATCACCGACACCAACACCAAGCTGATCCTGAACATCGTCTACTCCATCATCGGCTGGGTCTTCTCCACCGCCGGCTCGCGTCTGCACGACATCGTCGGCCGCCGCAAGATGCTCATCACCACCACGGCCGGCATGACCGCCTGCCTGGCCATCGTCGCCGGATGCTCGGCCGGCTACACCGAGTACCACAACACCACCGCGTCGACTGTCAGCATCGTCTTCATCTTCGTCTTCGGCGCCGTATTCTCCGCCGGCTTCACGCCCATGCAGCCCATCTACCCGGCTGAGGTCGTCAGCAACAAGATGCGCGCCAAGGCCATGGGCACCTTCAAGCTGACGGCCGGCGCCGCCGGCTTTCTGAATACTTTTGTCGGGCCGATTGCTCTTTCCAGCGTAAGTCAACCCGAGACATGTCTTCAACTGGGTGTTGTGTCTAATCTGTGATTTCACATCAGATCGGCTATTGGTTCTATGTGTTTTTTGTAGCATGGGACAGTTTTGAAATTCTTTTCATGTACTTCTTCTTCGTTGAGACCAAGGGGTTCACCCTGGAGGAACTGGACGACGTCTTTGAAGCCAAGAATCCTCGCAAGGCTTCGCTGGAGGCAAAGAAGAGACAGAAGCAAATAATGAGGGAAGGCGCTGCAGGGGCATAGTTATATCGCTGCAATTAGATAACTAAATGAAGATACCACGGCGGGTTTGCGGCGATGAGTCCACGAATACTAGAGATGTCCTCAACCTTCCACTGAATTCTCTAGGGACCTTGCGAGATCGCTGCCGAACAGACATTAGGCCGGCTGCTTCCTCGTCAAGACTCTGGCAGCAACGAAGTCTTCAACTATCCGAACCGTCTGTTTCGCAAAGAACCCGACGATCGCAGCGAACGGAGCCACACAACCCTGACGTCTGACCTACGCCCCCCACCCTTCGCATGAACAAACCTTTTAGTTCCTTCTCTTGTGTAAAATAAATTATCCAGATAAAAACCTCTGTTTGAAAATAACCCCTTATATGCAATTTGCCCTGAGAAGTGAGAACTCTTCTACACTTCAGCCTCATACGTCATGCCCTAGCCCTCACTAGATTGGAAACTTTGATAGGAAAGGTCTCTAGCTATAAGAACACCAGAGCGAGAGAGTATTGTAGCTATACGTGTCCTTATCATCCATAAATCCATCGATCATGAACCGCATAACGCCGTTTAACCAAAACAACACCGATGTTGTGAACATCGAGACCACTGTTGCGACAAACAACAATGCACTCCCTAAGCTCTTTCGTTACTTCTCAAAGCTGCCAATTGAGCTTCAATTTATCATTTGGGAGATGGCAGTGCGACCTACAGGCCCCCGGGACTCAGGAGTTCACTTCTTTCCGCTTCAACGAGACATAAGCAACAAACACAAAAGCGGCCACTTTACTACAACGTTTCCCTCATTTTCAGAGACATCTAAGCTACCCTGGAACCCTTCAGCATACTTCTACGACTTTGGGATGTGGACGGCCTGTAAGGAATCAAGAGCGGTCGTTATCAGCCTTATCAGAAAGCCATTCGAAACCCAAGATCTAAAGCATTCGGGTCGTGCGAAGGTGCGACATAATCAAAAAGATATAACCTTCGGCCTTTTTCCGGAATACGACCTTATTTGCATACAGCTTCCGGATACCGAGACTCTCGGTTGGATATGTCCTGATCCTCTGGGTAATTTCAACAATCACTCACGGATATACTATGCGTGTATTGGATTTGAATATGACGTATCCTGGACATTCGATCCGGATAAAGACAACATTCACGACATGACAGATAAACCGGGTACGCGAGGGGCCTTTCTTACACTCCTTACGGAGATAGTTTCAGGTGGAATACGTGGTCATCTTTATCTCATTCAACACGGCGCAAAGCTAAGACCTAACAAGCCTGGTTGGGGGACCTTTTACGGAAACGGATTCAACCTCACAGTCGCAGCGGATGACGATGCTAATATGGAAGATAAAATTCATGGTATGAATGCTTGGGAATTTATAGGTACGGTAACCTTCGAGGGTGAGACGTATTGGGAAGGATGGAAAGATGACCAACACGAAGGTGTTCTGTTTCCCGGAGAACACGTCGATATAAATGCAGATTGGCATATAGATGTGTTGGTATGCCAGGAAGCTTAGGAAAGGAGAAATTGTCTTGTATCGTTAGAACGGGGGTATGTTTATACCTTTGAGATACAACGGAGCATATGGATGGATGGACGGATGGGTGGGTAGAACTGGAACAAGCTGATAATGTGGGTTTCACCTTGGTATGCAAATTGCTACACTCTTACTTGTAGTTGAAACAAGATACCATGGCGGGTTTGATCATATATGTGTCATTACTCTGCTTTCTCAAACTAAAACCCAAAAGTGCGGCCTGACAGACCACCGCGTCGATTCAACGCGGCTTGCCTCCAGGTTAGGGCTCTTTTGGAGAATCCAAGAGGCCAGCCTACATAGTCTAGATCGACAACTGAGTCTCCGTCTTCTGACTCGAAACCCTCCGGCGGCCATCTCCACTCCTTGGGTATCGACATGTACGTCTCGACGTAGCTTGCGTTACATGCCCTGCCGTTGTAGATAGAGTCTAGGTCGCCCTTGGCAGTTCCAATGCCGATTCGCCAGCGGGAAGACTTTGTGTTGAACCAGTGTCTGTGTTGCGGAACGTCTTGCACTAGGGGGGCATGTTGTGGTCCGCCTTGCGTTATATCAAGCCCCAGTTCCCCGGCTCTCCGTTCTAGGACTTCACGGTATTGTCCGTTATGGTTTCGCTTGGCCTCGTTGAGGAGCGCGAAAGTTGGCTCGACAGGGTCGCCACCGTCGCCTCCCGTGATAAGATTATCGAACAGCCAACGATTATTGGAGAAGATGGCGGCACGAGCGACGTCGGGCCGCATGAGTGGGACAAGACGAGCGAGAGCCTCGTACGTCGACGATGCAGCAACGGCGGGGTACCAGATCAGTTGGGGGTATTCCCCTTCTGAAGACAAGACGTAAGATAGGTCGTTGTTCATGATTCCCCGCGCCGATATGGCCCTGCGAATGGCCATATTATCGCCCTCGGGGAGCCTTGGCTGATTTCTCCACCATTGCGCGAACATTGTGTTATGATCTGTAGGAAATGTTAGAATTTCAGAAATGCGTCTTCTTGTGAGAATGAGTCTCACATATTCCACGGACAATGCAGGCAGTTTCGTCAGGAAGCAACCGAGGTCGCCGAAGACGATGGTATCTATCGATGTCGCCACTGTAAGCCGCCATGAGAATAAGCATGTCTTTGTGGCAGGTGGTCAGATCGGCTGGAAGGGGCTGGCAGAGCAGTTTCAGTCCCTCTTCATCCACGCCTTCCGGGGCTTTTGATTCAACCCAGCCCGAGTAGGCGTTGTTCCCGTCACTATCCACGTTCATATCCTCGGTGATATTGAATTGGCTCTGTACAAAGCCAGGGTGAGGGCCCATCGTCCAGGGGTCTTCTTCATTGTCGTCGGGCTCAGAATCTCCTTCTTCGTCATCCATGCGACCAATTGGAGGCTCGAACGACTGAGTCTCCAATAGATACGGTCTCACAGCGGTATCGGCATTCAGAAAGGCGGGCTTAGGCGACGTGGTGTTCATGGAGCGATTGTAATCGTCAAAGACTTTGTACCGACAGGGAGCGTCCATGATGAGATTGAAAATTTCGAGATTACCGCTCTCACGGGCTTCCTCTGCAATGGCAATCTCGGGCAGTATGTGATGGGCAATTTCACGGTAGAGCTCCGTATGACCAGCGACGGCACAGGCGCGAGCGGCTTGGTAGGCCATGGCGGGAAAGCGACGGACGAGCTCCCTGAGAGTGTCCGCCGAGGGGAGTTCCGGGTACCATATGCAGTAGGGCATCTCTTCGGGTCGGTCGGGATCCATGTCCGGAACCTGGTTGCTCATGACGGCTCTTGCGTTCAGTGCACGAGTGAAGAGCGGCAGCGAGCCGCGGAGGACAGCTGCCGGGCCGAAGCAGAAGTCGGGATGAAATCTGATGCCGCGTACGACGCAGAGACGGGTGAGCTCTCGGCCAAGATGATATGGTAGTTGTATGCCCTTGGATGCGGCAATGGCATCAGCGTGGATGTATTTGCGAGACCGCAGGCGCTTCTCCATGTCGGTTACATCGACCTCGGCCACAACCTCAATAGGCGAGTGAGACATGCTGTTTCTTCCGCTGGAGAGTGCGTCGAAAGGAGGGGATCTCGGTAGATTGTAGAAACATAAAGAGCAGTGCCTTTACATAGCCATGATATCTCTCGGGTGATCCAAAGCACCACGACTGAAACGAACTTGAAGAGAAGTCCTAGAACAGGATATGAAGGGTACACGTACCCAAGCCGGGTAAATGCGTCTGCGGCAGGGTCCAAAGGCGGGGTAACAAAACCGGGTGGAAATGATTTTCAGTAGGACTTGCTATCCCAAAAGGTCCAAGTCACTAGACGAAGACATACCAAAGGAGACTATTATTTCATACCACCAAGCTGAATATCCACCTGCCACAAGCAGCAGTAACGACGACGGACGACAGTAACGATAATAGACAACAGCTACGATAATGGACGACAGCTACGATGACGGATGATAGTAACAGTACCAGACAACACTAATAGTACCTAGTAGGCTGCATTAAATAGAGGGGATGCGAAATACTCAACCTACCTGAGGTAGGAGTGTGGAATTAAAGGCCCCTTTCTAAAGGAGGTACACAGTTTGCCTTGCACGTAATACGGTCAGTACGTAAGCATCAGAAGACAAGTGGCGCAGCAGCTATAATAGAACAGATAACAGAGCAATAGTGGTGGACGTAGTAGGCAGTGCTATTCAACTTCAAAGCAGAAATCAAGGAAGCCAGAAACTTTGGAGGAATATCTTGGATCTCCTCCATTTAGCTCCTACCTAGGTAAGTTATCTTTTCAAATGAGTCTTACTAAGACCTCATCCCTGTTGTCGAACCAGGAAACTCTCTCCAACAAAAACCACCCAACTCGCTTCCACTGCTCTCCGTCTTTCACCAACATTAAACCCTCTTTTTCAACCATATGCAAGCACCATACCTTGTCGCAGAATTCTTCGGGCACGTCAAAAATGCCGATGGCCACCACCTTCTCGTCCAGCTGCCGTTTCTTCTGGCTGCTCTCGCTCTCCTCAGCACAGGCAAGCAACGTGCCGTGTTCTCGCGCCTTGTTCTTTGCATACGGCTTCCACCACTTCTTTTCATTCGAGAGATAGCTGACGACCTCAATCTTGATAGCCTTGGCCCGGAGAACCTCTCCCATCAGTTGAAGCTCGCAGAACGGCACGTGCAGCGTGTCGGCGTCGCAGTCCTCGTCCGCCGACCACCTGTCGCCTAACCCGGGCCTGGCCTTGACGAAACCTGGCTTTTTGAACGATTTAGAGTCACTCTCGTTGTAGAGCTGCAACACCGGGCCCTCGATCGAAGCCCACGACCACGTCGGCGCGCGGACAACGGGCGGCAGGGCAAAGAAGGTAGGCTGAGGGCGAGTGGCCGGTCTGTTAAAGAGCTTGTGACGATGCACGTGGCATCGGGGCTTCCACAACAGGCCCCTAACGATGTCTCCCTCCCACAGCCCCGCGAGGTATCGGGATGCAAGTATGTCTTGCGCCAGCTTGGCGACCGACGATATGGCGGCGAAGACATCGTACGGGTTGGACAGCTTCCGCTCCGAGAAGTGTATCAGGTTGAGGTACCACTCCTTGAGCGTCGCCTCTCTATTGATCTCCAGGCCGGCGCTCCAGTGGGAGAAGCCCGGGAGCAAGAAGGACGGCGCAGCGTTCCCGTTCCGGTTCTCACCATCTTCCCAAACCGTCCACATCCGGCAACTGTATACAAGCTGTTCGCTCCCAAAGATGACGGACCGATTCGATAGTTTCTGCTCCTGAAAGCACCACCCGCGCGTCGAAACGGGCCCCACATCCTTCGAGCGGGTTATACCGGCATACAAGATGTCATTGCTGGACGGGTATAGCGGTATGGGAACGGACGAAACTGAGCTGTCGGTGTTGGCAGAGGGGAAGCCGTCTCGAGAGTCCGCGGAGCGTGCGGCTACGACGGTCAGGGCCGCATTGCCAAAAACCTGGCTCATGAGCTTCGACTCGACCGCCCAATCCTCGGCGTCTCCTTGAATGATGCAGAAGGTATCAATCCAGATGTGCCTCACACCGAGGCCGCGGGCAAACGAGATGGCCTCCTGGTGCGTCTTTGCCAGTTTTGCCTCGTCTACTCCCGCGAGCAGCTGATCCTTGGTGCCGTGGGTGAGCTTGAACGTGTCCGTCGCGGGGCCCCAGCAGTACGAGAGGGCAATGTACGGCTCCTGCAGCCCGTTCGTGATCAGGAGGCGCGGTTGCTTGTTCATGTCTACCGTTATGACGCGCGTGGGCATCTTGCGAGAACGCGGGATATTGCAGAGCTTGTGGCTTTCCCGACACTCCTGCATTCGTTACCGGACAAGAGAAAAGAGAAGCTCTGGGTCGCTATCCAGGCTGATGAAGCGGCCTGGATATTGAAGCGCAGCTGGAGATTTAGAGAGGCTGAGACAACATTATCAGACTGCGAGACTCGTCAACACTAAAGATTACGTCAAATACTCACGCATAACACGAAAGCCGGGGGCCCCCTATGGGATCACCATTTCGGTTCGTCTCATCCTGGCCAACGTCTGGGTGATGTCTCCCGCAGCTCAGCCAAATGCTGTCCTCCGCGGTGCTCTGGCCCGCGAGAGCAACCCGGGTCCCCGACCCTAGGGGGTATATTTGTCCTCGAAGCCAGATGCTGGGGTAGAACACGTCGTAATCCCTGTGAGACTCGGGCAACTCGTCATTCAGAAGCGCCGTGATGATGTCTCTGTAGCAGCTCTTCTGGATCGCGTCGTAACATAGGACGCAGAAGGGGCAGTTGGCCGCCGCGCTGTCCTTGAGAGATCGGAGATTGGGATGGAAGCGGATGTCGGCGTCGAACAGCATCTCTGCGGTGAGCTTGGAGCAGAATTTACACAACGCCATGTTGTCTGCCAGGCCTGAATGCCTTGTTGGTATAGTTCGACGCTGAATATGCAGCGAGGCACTTGATGTCGTTGGCTGGATGTACGAGGATTGGAAGCCCAGAAAGCCTGGGGTTCGCCGGATTTAAGCTGATGCTGCGCGGTTTGGTGTCGTTCACTGGTTGCTTCCCGAGTCCCGCTTCGGCCATTCTTTTGCCTGTTAAGCTCCACCCTGCAACTAACAGTTAGTGTACTTTGATCGTTGCAACAGGATTATTTCTTGGGTCAGCCCACTGATCAAGTGATCAATTTCTTACTGTTGTCCATTTGTGCTGCTTGTCGGTGATTCAAGCTTTCCGGAACTCTGGCGTGGCCTCATGTCATCCGTGGACTTGGTTACCTTCATCTTAGTGTCGTAGTCCACATTGTAACGGAGCCGGATATATTCTTTTGGCTATATGGATGCAAACGGCTAGAATCACAGGTCAGAATAGGGGCATATAAGGGGCCCCTGCGGCCCCGATAGCTAGGATCTAAGTCAAGCAAGGTCTATCCCACAAGTCGACCCCCAACAGGTGATTTCCCTGTTGTCACACACATTGATCAAGCGTTGTGGTATGGTAAGTGAACGCGGGTGAGAAATACAGGACTTAGGAGTGGGGTTAAGTTATTAGCCGCCTTTTGCTGTTGGCATTTGCTGTATAATAATATGCAGGCAGGCACTGCAACTAGGTATGCTGGGTACTTACGTCGAGTAACAGGAACCTCGACATGTTCCTATTCTTCTCGAAGATCCCGCTGCTGCTAGCTTGTTTCTCTACAACATCATGCTTTAAATAAAACGACACAAAAAAGTATTTTCACCGCCACATCTCTACGATTCTAGTGATTTGACCAGACTTCTAACTTCTAACCATCGGGTTGCACCGATCAACGGTGATATCAGATTACATAAGCAGGACTTCTGAATTAGCGGCCCTTTGCTGATAAGATAAGCAACCTGGGTCAGACCCGCCCCTCCAGATTTTTTTTCGGCTTGGGCGAGTTTGGTTTGGCTCGCGTTGCCATTGCAAGATTCACTTCACATACCATAACCTCGCTGCGCCGACAAACCAACCCCGCCATGAAGAGAAAGCACACCGAAGAGCCCGCCACCAAGGGCGAAGGCGAGAAGCGCGCAAAGACTGAGCAGCCCGCCGCCTCCACCGACCTTTCCTTCGCCGATCTTGGCCTCGACACCCGCTTGGTCCGGGCCGTCGCCGCCGAGAGCTTCAAGGAGCCAACGCCGGTGCAACAAAAGGCAATCCCTCTGGCCCTGGACGGCAAAGATGTCGTCGCAAAGGCCCCCTGCGGCTCCGGAAAGACCGCTGCCTACGTCCTGCCGGTGCTCTCCAGCATCCTGAAGCGCAAGACGGTGAGTCGTCGCGTCGATTCTCGTCATTCGCCTCATGCTAACTACCCGCCTCGCAGACCGATTCCTCCCCTGCCACGACCGCTCTCATCCTCGTTCCGACCCGCGAGCTCGCCGACCAGGTCCTCAAAGCGATTGAGCAGTTCTCGGCCTACTGCGCAAAGGACATTAACGCAATCAAGCTCGTCGACAAGATTTCCGACGCCGTCCAGCGTTCCCTCCTGTCCAACTTTCCCGACGTCGTCATCTCCACCCCGGCCACCGCGTGGCGCAACATCCTCTCCGACGCCCTGTCTCTCGAAAAGATCTCCTGCCTCGTGCTGGACGAAGCCGACCTCATCCTTTCGTACGGCTACAACGAGGACCTAGAAAACATTGCGCGCAAGCTGCCCAAGGGCGTCCAGCTCGTCATGATGAGCGCGACCCTCTCCACCGACGTCACCTCGCTGCAGGGCATCTTCAACAAGAAACCGACGGTTCTGGACCTCGACGACGAGGAGACGGAGGCGGACAATCTTTCCCAGTTCGTCGTCAGCTGCGGAGAGGACGAGAAGTTCCTGCTGGCCTTCATTATCTTCAAGCTGAAGCTGGTGAAGGGCAAGTGCCTGATCTTCGTCAACGACGTCGACCGATCATACCGCCTGAAGCTATTCCTCGAGCAGTTCCAGGTCCGAAGCTGTATCCTGAACTCGGAATTGCCAGTCACGTCCCGCGCCCACGTCCTCGAGGAGTTCAACCGTGGCGTTTACGACATCATCATTGCGTCTGACGAGAAGAGCGCGATGGGCGTCGACGAGAAGGACGAGGACGACGAGGCCGAGGAGAAGAAGGAGACCGAGAAGGAGGACGACAAGGAGAAGGACGGCCAACAGGCCAAGAAGAAGAGGAAGCCATCGAAGCGGGACCAGGAGTTCGGTGTTTCTCGAGGCATCGACTTCAAGAACGTCGCGGCGGTGGTCAACTTCGACCTGCCCACATCAGCATCATCATACACCCACCGCATCGGCCGCACAGCACGCGCTGGCAGGACAGGCATGGCCCTCTCCTTCTACGTGCCCCGCGAGCTGTACCGCAAGCATCTGCCAACGAGCATCGAGACGGCTGAAAACGACGAGAAGGTGCTGGCGAAGATCAAGAGGAAGCAGGCCAAGCTGGGCAAGGAGGTGAAGCCGTACAACTTCAAGAAGGAGCACCTGGACGCCTTCCGCTACCGTCTGGACGACGCTCTGAGAGCAGTCACGAAGGTGGCCGTCCGGGAGGCGCGTATGAGAGAGCTGAAGCAGGAACTTCTCAAGAGCGAAAAGCTCAAGAGGTATGATTCCCACTCATGAATCCCACTTGACGCTCGAGTGATACTAACCCGTCTGCATAGATACTTCGAGGAGAACCCCACAGAATTGCAGCATCTCCGCCACGACGGAGAGCTCAGGACAGCGAGACAGCAGCCCCACTTGAAGCATATACCCGACTACCTGCTTCCCAAGGAGGGCAAGGAGTCGCTTACGACGAGTTCTACGGGCATGGTCCCCTTCAGAAAAGTCGGCGGCAAGCTGAGGAATAAGAAGGGCAGATTGGGCAAAGGTAGAAAGGTGGGCACAAGGAAAGTCAACCCCCTGAAGACTTTCAAAGCACGGAGGAAATGAGCTTAGGTCTTGATCGGGCGGGCAAAAGTGGCAAAACTGTAGATTCTAATAGAGACCTTTTTCTATCCTTGTATGCCGTCAACGCCGTCCCCTGATTTCTATGTTTTCTAATTCGTCACTTGCAATACCTGAGCAGCCACCGATTGGCATAATAGCGTCAAGCTCTGGTCCTTCAGGATGTTGAACACCGCCACCTCCGTGCTCAGGTTCTTCATGAACCAGTACCGCACCTCCACAGCGATCAGCGAGTCGACGCCCAGGACATACGCCGGCTTCCTGACGTCCAGGTTCTCCGCCGGCACGGAGAGCGAGCTCGCCAGCTTCTGCAGTAGACCCTGGACAATCACCTCCCCGGCCTCCTCCACGCTGCCGGCCGCCTTCGCCAGGCCGAGATAGTCGACCTGCGCAGTTGCCGCGCCATTACCGTCGCCCGTACCACCCCCGCTCTCTTCCGACTTGCCGATGTGAAGGAGGTTGTTAAACAGCGGCTTACTCCCCCACGCAGCCGCACCGCTCTGCGTCATCCGCCAAAACTCCCGCGAACTATCCCTCAGCACCACAACCTGCGCCGCCCCCGGCGCCGCACAGTCGTACGACGGGTCGCACACGGCGTCGAGCACGGCGGCCAGCTGGTCCTGCGAGACGGCCGCGTGGCCCGCCTGGTACATGGCCCTAACGACGTCGTAGTTCTCCGCAGCCCAGCCCTCCTCTGCAACTAGCGGAAGGTTGACGGACACGCCTTTCAGCCCAGAGGCGGCGCGGTGGCGCGCGAGGCCGTCCTGGTAGGTGTTGCCCGCGGCGTAGTTGGACTGGCCCCGGGAGCCGGAGATGCCGCTGAAGGAGGAGAGGCAGACGAAGAAGTCGAGGTCCCGGGGGAGGACGGCGTGGAGGTTCCAGGAGCCGAGGGTTTTGGGGGATAGGGCTGCGTGGAAGGCTTTGCTGGACATGTTTTCGAATAGGTCGTCCTGGAAAGGGTGAGTTTGTGATCAAAGAATTTTTTGGAGAGGAAAGGACTCACATGCAGGACCATGGCGGCTTGGATGCATCCCCGGATCGGAGGCAGCTTCTTCGCCTTGAGGCCCTGGAGAGTTTGCTCGAGGACTTGCCGATTCGACGGATCACATGACGGCGCTTCAATTCTCGCGCCCAGAGATTTCATCTCTTGGATGAAGCTACCTGCCGTTGGGTTGGCGGCACCTCGCCTGGACAGCAGGAGAAAATTGCGGGCGCCACGTTCGATCATCCAACGGACGATCCCGCGGCCGAGACCACCGAGACCGCCGGATATTACATACGTCGCTCCCGCCTCGAAGTTGTAAGAGGGTCGAAGAACCGGAAGATACTACAGAGGTCAGCTTTCTGCAACCGATATTTTTTGGTGTTGGAACTGCAAGGTTTGGGAAGAGAGGACGGGAAGAGACTCGAAGGTAGTTTGCTCACCTGGATGCTGTCCCCTGGCGTTTCAAAGTCAATGATGGCTTTTCCGGTATTCTTGCCGCCCTGCAGGAATCTCATGGCATCTTCCAGCTTCGAAGCGGCGAACAGGTGCAGGGGTCGCGGCTCGTGCAACTCCGGATGCTTCGAGAAGAGGTCCGTGACGTGAACCATAATCTTCTTGAACACCGGCTTCGCCTCGTCATGGAGCACAGCTTCATCAACAGCGGCAAAAGTCACGTTCTTGGTGAACGGCCCCATGGGGAGGACGGAGTTGTTGATGATGTCCGCCTTGCCGATGTCGACGAAGCGTCCGCAGGGGGCGATGCATTCCCACGTGTGCTGGAGGAGCTCACCTCCGAGCGAGTTTAGGATGACATCCACGCCCCTGCCGTTCGTCGCCAGCTTCACGTCCGTCTCGAAGGAGGCGTCGCGGCTGGAAAAGATCCTCTCATCGGGAATGCCGTAAAGGTCCTTGACGAGGTTCCTCTTGGACTGGCTCCCAACAGTGACGAAGATTTCGGCGCCAATGAGCTTGGCAATCTGAATAGCGGACTGCCCCACGCCTCCAGCCCCGGCGTGGATGAGTACCTTCTCGCCCTTCTCAAGCCTCGCAGTGTGCATCAGCGAATAGACCGCAGTCGTGTAGACCGCCGGAAGAGACGCAGCCGTGGTGTAAGCCATCTCGTCGGGAATCTTCTGCGCCTGGAGCTCCGAGCAGCGCACGTACGTCCCAAATGCCCCGCCGTCCGCGGAGCAGAACATGACGCGCTCACCGGCCGAGAAGCTGCTCCCTGCAGCAACCCTCGAAACGACCCCGGCCCCGTCGAAGCCGAAGCCGTTGCCGGGGATCTGGCCGAGCGCGATCATCACATCTTTGAAGTTGAGGCTGGAGGCCTTGATCTCGATTTCGATGTCGCCTTCCTTCAGGAGCGTTGAGGAGTGGGCGTCTTCCGTGTAGAAGAGCGTGTCGAGAAGGCCAGGAGTGCCGATTGTGACGTTGAAGTGCGGCTTTGGCGATTGGCCTGTCGTGTAGGTCTGGAAGTCTGGCTTTGCTGTTCTCGAGCGGACGACGTCGTTGAGCTGGCTGTTGGGGACGATTCGGGGGATGTGGATGATACCGTTCTGTTCGATGAACTCAGACTCTGCAGGAACTCCTAGCCGAGTTGAACGCTGAAGAACTCTTGCTATAGCATCGATTCTGCTGGCAACATTTTGACTAGGCTCGAGGTTGAGAGTGATGAAAGCCTGGTCGCCCCTTTCGGAGCAGACTGTGCGGCCCAAGCCGACGGAAGTTTGAGAGTCGGGCGAGCTACCGTTGCCAGTAACCCAGATGAGGCGTCCCGAACTCAAGCTGATCTTTTTGATTCCCTCGAGACTCTCGTCGTCAACCTTATCAAGAAGCGGCTTCTCAAGTTCGAGCAAAGACACGACAGTTGCAGATGCCAGATTCAAGCTCTTGGTCTCAGCTAGAGAGACCGCCGTGACCACTGCGTTGGGTTCTCTCTTCCGCAACACCTCCTCTAGCTGAACAGAAACATTTGAAGAGCCGGGGTCCCTGACGATGTAGATCGTCTCGGATTCAGATCTCACAGCGGAAGGGTTTTCGCCCTCTGCAGTGGCGACTAGCACGGACAGCTTATGATGCGGCTTCTTCTCATGGTCCCTGAAAGCCATGTCAAGACCAGTAAAACCGCACTGAGGCAGGAGCTCAGCCCACTGTCTCTCAGTCAACAGCGGCCCCTGGTCCGGGTGGCTCTCCGGGTCGCCGCACGAGCTCTCGGGCGGAGGCCGCAGCCACCAGCCGGGAAGCAGCCCGAACACGAACGCGTCGCGGACGTTGTCGACGTTGACGATCTCGGCCATCACAAGCTTGCCGTCGGGCTTCAGCAGCTTCTTGACGTTCCGCAGGGCCCGGTGCATGTCGCTCGTGGCGTGGAGCACGTTGCCCGCCACCACGACGTCGTAGCTGCCAGGCTCGAAGCCTTGCTCGGACGGGTCGGCCTCGACGTCGAGCTTCTGGAACTTCATGCGGCTGGCGTGCTGGCTGAAGCGTTCCTTTGCGTGCTCGAAGAAGCCGGGCGAGATGTCCGTGTAGGCGTACTCGGCGAACCTACCGGTTTCTGTCAGCCATCGCCGTCTCTCTGCTTTGTACATCACTGGGGGACTAAATTGGGCGACTTACTTGACTGAGTTTTGCCCCTCACCGGCGTCTGTGCTCAAGGCCGAGAGGATGTGAGCAGTTGAGCTGCCTGTGCCGGCCCCGACCTCAAGAACTCTGAGGTCCGGGTTCTGGTGGGCGAGGAGGCTCATGTAAGCCCCAATCTTCTGGTAGCTGACGGTGAACATGGCCGAGTGGTAGAAGCCTGCGCTCTCCAAGTCAGTAGCGTCCTGGGGAAAACATGTGTAACGCATTCTCGAGCTTACCATCAGCCAGCTTTCCCTCGAAAATGGTCTGCAGAGCGTTGGATTTCCCAGTCAAAATGTCGCCCAAGTTCTCGCCGACCTTGTTGACGAGCCGTTGAGAAGGCTCCAGGCCCGCTTCTCTCAGAACGTCCACGATGTTGAGATTTGCGTGCCCGCGGGACTCCAGGGAGTATCTGTCTCTGTCTTCTGCCACTCGTTGCATCCAGAAGATGTACCTCTGCAGGTGCTTGTGACTTTCATCGAAGCGAAGACTGGCTATGTCTAGGTTCCTGATCGCTGCTTCTATGTAATGCAGAGCAATCGCATCGCCTCGATCAACGATCTCGGTCGATGGCGCTTCAAACTTATCAAAGTCGGCCTTCAAGAGACTGACGGTTTCGTCCGGGCAGAGGACCGCGAGGTCGGGTTTGAGGTCCATCTTGTAGCACAACTTGTCGGTGCCTTCCTCGGCATCCGCTAACGACAGGCTCGTGATGGCGGTTCCGCGCTCGCCCTCCACGGCGAAGACCGGCTCCTCGGTGTCCGCGAACAGCGCCACCGTAGAGTACTCAGCCTCCCTGAACCCGCGGAAGGTCTCGTGAGAGCTCGCCACGAGCCGGGGATTGCCCGGAGCCGTGAACAGCTTCTGGGAGATCCACATCTCCTTGACGTGGGAGAACATCATGGTCGGCACCTTCTTCCAGCTCCCGTGGCTGAGAGCGACGATCTGCAGCTGGACCAGCGCGTCGAGCGTCGTCGGGTGGATGACGCAGGGGTCCTCCGCGGCGTACGGCATCTTCTCGGCGTACTCCCTCAGGGGCAGCGTCGCCGCCGCGCGGCCCGTCTTGCTGTACTTAATGTCGTGGAGCTGTCTAAAGTACGGCCCGTACTCGAAGCCGCACTTGTGCAGGTTGTCGTAGAACTGCTCGTGGTGGACCGACTGCCGGCACTCGCCGAGAGCGTCCTGGTGCGTCTTGCGCAAAACGGCGGCGCGGGCAGCGTTCCGAGCCCTCACACGTGGGGAGTCTTCCATCTCGAGCTCGACTTTGATGCTTCCGTAGGCGCACTCGGTCCACTCGTTGCCGTTCATGCAGAAGATGCGCCAGTCGTACCAGGACTGGCCCGAGTTGTGCGTGACGGAGCGGCGCGGCCGCATGTGGATCTGGGCCTCGACACCGTGCTCCGACTCGTTGACGTTAATGGCACGCAGGAAGCGAATGTTCTTGAGCCGGTAGCTACTGATCTGATGGGCGATTTCTGCTGATAGTTGGCGTGCTGCCTCGAGAGCCATGACGATCATGCCGCTGCCGGGGTAAATGGGAGAGCCGTTGAGCTGGCGAAAAGGTCAGTGAAAACTGATATACACTAGACGGAGACTCTGTGTTTGAATACTTACGGCATGGTCCAAGATCCAGGGGTTCTCTTTGAACTTGATGAAGTGCCGCCACGAGGCCTCGGACGGGTTCCAGTCCATGGCCCGGAGGCCTAGTAACTGATGTCGTCGATACGGACGGAAGCTGCGGTTGTGGCTCAATCTGCTCTCGACCCAGTACTTCTTGGCTCGGCTGAAGGGGTACTGGGGCAGATCTACGAGCATATGAGGCTTCTTGTAAACGTGAACGGATGCAGAGTTGACGGTGCCGAGATCGACTTCTACCCCGCAAGTCCAGAGCAGGCCAATAGTCTCCAGAAGTGACACGGTGTCGTTCATGTTGGCCTTCAACGCGGACGCGAAGATCCACTGATCCTTTCTGAGCAAGCCGGAAAGCGTGTCCTCAGTCGGCCGCCGCAGAGCAGCTTGCGGACCAATCTCGACCAGGAGGTGGAGAGCTTGGCTGGAGGTTCTCTTGAGATCGCCGCCAGTGACCATCGTCTTCAGCGCCTCTGAGAAACGGACAGGCGACATAAGGTTATTGACCCAGTAGGAGGGCTCCCGCAGCTCTTGGAGAGTGATGGGACCGCCAGTCACCGATGAGTAGATGGCCGTCCTAGGCGCAGTGCTGTCCTTGAGGTTTGGCGCCAATGGCCCCTTGATGTCTCGGATCAGGTCACGGTACTCTTCGGCTACGGGGTTCATGAACTTGGAGTGGTAGGCGATGTCGACGGCCAACTTCCGAGCAAAGATCTTTTTGTCGTCGAGAACCTCCCAGAGTTCGTCGATGTGCTTTCTCGATCCGGTTAGAGTGACGTTGACGGGACTGTTGATGCATCCGACGGTGACAGAGGGTTTTCCGGCCAGGTACGCAGCCACCTGTTCCTCGCCCAGGCCGACGGACATCATTGTGGTGGGCTCCTTGGAGGTCATGGCCAGAGCTTTGGTGGCGACAACTCCGCGATAGTACGCGATCTTCCACGCGCTCTCGCGGGTGATGGCTCCTGCGCAGAAGGCCGCGGCAATCTCGCCGGAAGAGTGACCGCAGACTGCCGAGGGGTAGACGTCCCAGCTTCGGAGAAGCTCGACGAGAGCAACTTGAATGCAGGTGCAGAGAGGTTGGGCGAGGGATGGGTGGTTGAGCCGGCTGTTCTCTGACGGCTTTAGTAGTTCATCCCAGACACTCCAGCCGCATCCCGGAGACGCCAAGTAGGCATCGCATTCATCCAGGCTCTTCTTAAAAACCGGATACTGGACGAGACCCATCCCCATCCTGGCCCATTGAGCTCCTTGTCCGGTGAACACGAACTTTAGGTCTGCTGCTTTGGAGCCTCGGATGCGCTCTGTGAGCCTAGAGCACCATTCCGCAGGCGACTCTTCCAAGTCCGAGACAACGGCGAAAGTTCTCCACGGAAGGTGAGTTCTTCTGACCGAGAATGTGTGGAGTAAATTGTTGAGGTACCCGGGGGTTTTGCTTCTCGCTGGGAGGGCCTCGATGTAAGTCTCGAAGGCAGTTGCGAGTCGCTTTGGGCCGTCCTCGTCAGCAGCAGAAAGAACCAGAAGCCCTTGGTAGTCGTCGGCCTCGGTGTTGCAAGGATATCCGTTCGAGTGCCCGTTTGTGGTGACCCCATTGGCATGACCGTTGGTAAGCCCATTGGAATGGCCGTTGGTGTGCCCGTCAGTGTGGCCGTTGGTGTACTCATTAGAAACTCCATTGACATGACCGTTCAGTGATTTTGATGAGCCGTTGGGAATCTCGGACAGGTCAACGGTCCGGTGCAGGCCTTTCAACCCTCGAAGTCGCAGGTAGTTGCAAGCGTCCTCAATGACAACATGGGCGTTGGCTCCACCGTACCCAAAGGAACTCACAGAGGCCCGTCGAAGTCCCTTGGTTGGCCATGTGGTTGCTTTCGTGGGAAACTGTTTGCTCGGTGTTAGTGACTTCTTCAAGTGTGAGACGAGTACAGCAGGCTTTCGTACCTCGATCCGAAGGCTCTTTGTGTCAATAGCCGGGTTGACTTCCTTAACCCAGATATTGGGTGGTATGACGCCTTGCTCCAGGACGATGATGGCTTTCAGGATGCCAGCAAGGCCGCTGGCGCCTTCCAGGTGGCCAATGTTGGACTTGGCGGACCCGACATACAGCGGCCGTGAGACGTCCCTGTGATCGCGAAACACCTGGCCGATTGCACTTGCCTCGATGGGGTCTCCAACGATGGTTCCTATTTGATCTCAGCCCAGTTCGATCACGGCATTTGGGACTTGCCAAAGGCTTGCCTGTGCCATGTGCCTCAACATAGTCTGTTGTCGCAAAGTCAAGGCCGCCTCTCTCATAGGTTCTGCGGATCAGCTGCACCTGGGCCGTCTGGCTCGGTTGCGTAATGCTGGGCGTTCTTCCGTCCTGGTTGGCGCCGGTGGCCCTGACAACGGCCCGGATGGTATCGCCGTCTTTGAGGGCTTGGGAAAGCTTCTTCAGAAGCACAAAGCCGAAACCTTCTCCTCTCGCGTACCCGTTGGCTCGAGAGTCGAAGCTATAAGAACGGCCGTCGGCGGACAGGAAGCCGGCGTTGCTCAGCGGAATGCTCATCGTCTCAGGGGTAAGATACGTATTCGAACCACAGACGAGACTCATCTCGGACTCGTCCGAAAGTAAGCTCTGACATGCCAAGTGAAATGCGTACAGCCCGCTTGAGCAAGCCGTGTCAACGGTCAGGGAAGGGCCACGGAGGTCGAAGAAATGGCTGATCCTATTGGACAGTAGAGAGTAGCCACTTGCTGTAGCTTGGTAACGAGACTGGAACTCGGGGTCGCGGAAGAATATCGCGTCGAAATCACGCCCGCATGTTGCTGCGTAGACTGATGTATTGGAGCATGCCAGCTTGCTCATGGGAATCCCAGCTGGAGCATTCGTCAACTTCCTGTTCTTTCCCTCACTTCGGTGAAGAGCTTACCATTTTCAAAAACACGATAAGCGCCTTCTAGGAGCCCGCGTTGCTGCGCATCGAGAATCGACGCCTCAGCCGGGGACATGCTAAAGAAAGGAGCATCGAAATCTCGAGGGTCCTCTGCCATGAAGTGCGCTTCCGTAAACCTAATCTACTCGTTCGGGGCTGATTAGCCGACGAACATCGGAAATACGTAGGTCAACTTACACTATCCATACGGTTGGGGTCCGGATGGTGGAATGCTTGATCCAGCAACAATATTAGCTTCGCTGGATCAACAGCGGTAATCAGTTGGGCCTTCATGGGACGAACTCACCGTCAATGTTGAAGCGGTCCGCTGGCACACGCCCAGCCGCAGATCGACCCTCGTGAAGCATCTTCCAAAAGGATTCCGGGGTGATCGCGTCACCGGGAAACTTCAGGTTGATGCCCACGACGGCAATAGGCTCGATCTTGTCTGCCTCCATACTTTCCGGTGATAGGCTGTCTTGGTGAGTGTGATGTGGAGGGCGTCTGGCTGCAACCACTGGCTGCAGGAACTTGAATGGGACGAACTCAAAGGAGTTTTTAGAAGCAAAGAACGGAATTGCTGCCCGAGGTCTGCCCCCTATTACATCGCCTCGGCGAGACGCAGGATGCAGCTGCGTCTTGTACAACTTCTCTACCGCCTGTCCTTCCGGCGTGAGACAGACATGGCTGGGTTGACACCTGTACTTACACGGCGAAAAGTCATTGCCAGACGCCTCGGGATTGCTCGCTGATTGCAACTACGGCACTAGTTGCCTTTGACGTGCATCACGAATTCTAGATACCTACCCTGCTTCGAACTTGAGGACGCGGCCGCGGCAGGGTTGCGTTTCGCATTGACTCAAACCATCTTATATTGGCCTGAAAACTCTATCAAGTCGTATTTCGCTCGCAGCGAATCGTTGTAGGATCCGACATGCGTCAGCACTGCCGTCTACCAGGAACCTTAATTCCGTCGGGGACCTGGGCCGCAGCACAGACGGAGCGTCGAACCAAGCTTCGCGGACGTCTCCGGTTCGACGAGTCAACGCACGTCAGAGGTTCTGGCAGGGGTTCCCGAGGGATTCACGGGTCCATGTGAGCAACTATAGCCCTCGGGCCTCAATTCGCGTAGATCGTCAATCCTGGCGAAGCTGGCCTTTGCGTCCGGAGCTGCCTACTGTTTTGTCCAGACGCGGCATACGTGGACCGACCAAACGGAGCTTTTCACTCGGGGGCCGGCATCTTTCTTCAACATCCCCGGAAACGCTCTCTACTACATACTCGCCTTAAGAGCTATTATCTTCTCTGTTATTCTGCTCGGCATCTTTTTAGTCACCCCCAGGGACCAGTTTACATGATTCACTTGGACCACTCTTTGTCTTTCCCCCTTTTGCCTTTTCTCCCTTGGACAATCCTCCCTTGGTTAGTTCACATCAAGCAAGCACGTAGTCTTTTCTCTGACGCCACTTTGCCATGGCTCTTAAAAGCACCTCAGCGGGAGCAGCCATTTACTTTCCCATATTCCTCAGATACATCTACGATCCCCTCGTTCTAGGCTTCTACTGCCCATGCGCATGGCAGATCACATCCGAGACACTACGCAAGTTCTTCAACCATCACATCATCAGCGCCAACACCCGGTCAAAAGCCAGGCCTTCACAACAAGAGGACGACGAGCCCAAGGCTACTGTATTCTCCTGTCGCATGCTCGACATTGGCGTTGGGACCGGCTACTTCCTCAAGCACGCTCCCATCCCAGACGGAGCCGAAGTTGTTCTGGTTGACCTGAACCCGTCTGCGCTTCAAGCCGCTTCCTCGCGAACCTTGCAGGCGCATCCGGACGTCGCCTGCAAGACCTCCGTCGCGGACTTTCTGGATGCGACGTCTGCAGGCCTGTCTTGCGAGGACCTCGGCGGCGCCGACTTCGACGCGATATCCGTGATGCTCCTACTTCACTGCGTCCCCGGCCCTCCGGCACGGAAGGCCGAGGCTCTCGTCCGCTTGCGAAGCCTCTTGGCTCCTGACGGCAAGCTCTTTGGGGCTACGATCCTCGGACGCGGCGTGAAGCATAATTTCATGGGGAGGGTCATCATGTACTGGCACAACCTCTGGGGAGTTTTCGGAAACACCCAGGACGATGCAGAGAGCTTTGTTGGACCGTTGAGGGAGGCATTCGAGGAGGTCAGGTGGGAGGTCTGCGGTACCATGCTTCTCTTCGAAGCGAGCAAGCCTAAAGCTTGAAATTACATGTTAATCCACGGCCAATGATGCATCAGCGCTCGGGATTGTTTTCTTTCTCTCAATATAGAAACCATGACTTCATGTAGTCACCACTTGCGTACGCATCTCCTCAAATAACATTTTTGGTCAACCCAAGGGGGAATTTTAAGATGTCTAATTCCATCCAATTCTGTGGTATTTGTTAAAGTTGCCCCCTGGCCTATAGGTGACCCCAATTCTTCGCGGAGGCCAACGGCGCGCCTCGTGGCACAGAAGTCTGCCCAGACGTTTTGTTCAGACGAACCGCACCATCAAACTTAGGTCACCAGCCAACATCATTGGTCACCAAAGAAAGTCCTTTTTTGGAGCGTTACTCGCTCATCGTTTAAATACGAGCTCTCCGCGATTTCGGATTTCTGCGTGTTCTCCCATCTTTACAGAAATGAAGCACTCTACGACGCCCTGTCTATTATCGGAAAAAAGTAACGTGGATCGGATGCCGCGGGGCCAGAGTGATCTCACTTGCCATCTGCGGCTTCAGGTTGGCATAGATCTCAGGCAGACCAGGCGTCTCGCCAGCCCTCGCCCACCCTCGGGGATCATAGGCCGGCGGGCTACCGAGTCCCTCCTTCGCCTCCAAGCGACTGAAACGTTGGAAGACCCGAACCAGAACGTAACTCATTTCCATCAATGCGAACTGCTGACCGAGGCAGATCCGAGGGCCGCCATGGAATGGGATGTAAGACCACGGCTTCGGTGTCCAGTTCTGCCATCGCCGGGGATAGAACTCTTGCAGAGGTGGAAAGTCCGGCCCGCAAGAGGGATACAGATCCGGGTTCAGGTCTGCGAGGCCTCGTCATCAGCGCATTTCTCCCACTCGATGACTGAATACTTACGCAAGAGATGTGTCGAGTAGACCACGGTCGTCCCCGCTGGGATTCCCACCGGTCCGTTGCCATCAGGGCCACCGCCCCGTGGGAGGCTGGTATCTTTGAGAGCAGCCCGCACATTGAAGGGCGCGACTGGGTAGATCCGCAGCGTCTCGTTGAGGATGTACGAGAGAATCTTGACATTCTTCAGGTCCTCGTACGTCGGCTCTCTGTCCATGCCAATATTGGCGGCGATCTCGCGTCTCAAGTCGGCCGCCACCTCTGGGTGACACGCCAGCTCGTAAAAGACCCACGCCAGCGTCGTTGCCGTGGTGTCGCGGCCTGCTATCAGGATGGTCCGAATCTCATCACGTAAAAACTGAGGATCGCGAGACACCTCGAGACACTCCTGCACGAAAGTATACTTTCCATCAGACGTCAGCGGCTTTTCAGAATCAGCGTCTGCGAGCGCCTTCATCAAGGTTGGCTCCATGAACTTGTCGATGGTCCTCAGGTCGGCGTTGAACTGCCACCTCGGAATGAGCCAGTTGAGCGGTCCGGCACGCTCGATGAGAGACTGGATGTGGCGCACCCGCTCTTGGGCATCGAAATATTCCGAGTTCTTGTTGTGAAGCGAATCCAGGTCGATGCCCATTGAGAAATCCGCCGCAGCGTCCATGGCGAATCTGACCAGATTAGTCACTGCGAATCAATATAAGAGGGTCCAGGTATCTGCCTACCGACTGAAGAGGTTCTTGATGTCAACCGTCTTCTCGCCATCAATGATCGGCAACAAGGCCTGAACATGGCGCTCGAAGCACTGCAAGTCGCTGATCCTCTGCCTCGCAAACATGGGCCTCAGCCTCTGTCTCGAATCATGCCATCTCTGGCCGTCCGACACGAAGATGCTTTGCCCCATCAACTTGCCCCAGTCCCTCTGGAACCTAGGCCCCTTCCCGAAGTCGTCGAACTGAAGGGCCAGCATGGCCTTGATGTTCTCCTGGTCCGCGGTCATGACGTATCGCTGCCCGACCATCCTCACCTCAAAGGTCTGCGGGTTCCGGATTTTGTCACTGGTCAGACCCCGTAAGCAGTTCCACATGAACTTGATGTTTTCATCTCGCCGGGCATGTGCCGTGATGCTGTAGGTGAAGAAAAGGCCTGGTGACGTCAGCCCGCTCATCTTGCCTCTCTAAGGTGAGCATTTTCTGCATACCGAAAGGATCCCACGGCCACATCTTTGGGGAATGTCGTCCATGGCGCCTAATCTTGAGCTCCTCTTGAGCCTGTAGCCATACTGAACGGACGAGAAAGGCAGCCGCTAGGCCTACGAACACCCATAGAAGGGTTGGCTGCTTGTCGTTGGACTCGTACATGGTTGATTTGCAAGCCACAGTGCTCTCCCGTGGGGGATATCTCTCTCGACGAGCTGAGCTGCTGGCCGTGACGCTCTGGTAGCTGGGGGATTGAGAATGGGCTGGCCTGGGTTCGATTTCGGAAAAGGGTTTCCTATCGGAGTATCGACGAGATTGAGGAATGGAGCTACCCGTCTCCGTCTGACCATCAGACAGGTATCATGCTTGGACGGCTTTCCCGTGGATCAGCTCGGCGTGGTGTTTCTCACTATCAGCCCATGTCGATTTAGGCTTTGTCTCGGCCCCGTCAACAATGCAACCGGCCAGGTGGTAGAAATAAGGGTCCTGCAGAATCTGACCATTTTAAGCTCGTCGGGACGGGTCTGTGGACTTCACCTGGCGTATGGGGAAGGAGATAAGCGGATTTGAGTCAGTCAGTCAAAAGAAAGTCACCGTACGGGGGCTGTAGATCCCAGCCATTTGGCGTAGCTACAGCTGCAGGTACGCGGACCACATGATGAACACTGGTAGACAAGACGAAGTTTAACTCTATTCTATTAACGTAACGGAGTAGCCCAGCTTATTAGCAATATATAATTACTATTGTCTATTGTTCTTGTTATTGTCCGTTATCGTCGTCGTTACTGCTGCTTATAGGATATTCAGCCTAGGGGGGGGGGGGGGCGTATGCAATAATAGCCCTCATACTAAAGTTCCGGTCTAAACACTTCTTCCAGTCTCTTATATCTTGATAATTCCAGCTTGAAGTTCTAGAAATTATCACCACTCCACAGTCTCAATTCGCTTTTCCGAATGAAACGACTTAGTTAACGGTATCAATAAATTAACCAGTATGACTCGTGACGCTAAATCGACGATATATTTGTGTATCCCGTGCAGCCGTCGTTGAAAAGTTCGGATTTTCAACTAGCACCGGTTTCACATCATGAATATTGCTAGACATTTCTCTCCGATCTCTCGGCTGCCGTGGCTTGCGCGGAGTTTCTCGAGCACAGGTAGAAATGCAGGGTTCAATGGAGCATGAATCATCTTGGAACCGTAGCATTCTGTGATAAACTCTAGACTTGCATGATCTTGCCCGTCGTCTCATGTATATGTCCCATGGTTGCTTCTGCCAAGTTGCTGCTTCGGACTGGTTGTCCGAACAATTTAACGACATCAAACTGTAAGTCTTGGATCTGCAACACCAAACCATATTTTAGCGCAACAAACTACAACTGAGTAGGATCTCTTTCAAAGGTTCTGCCGGTCAGTTGTATTGGTGGAACTGCATGTAACATCCTTGACCAACTCGCGGCTTGGCCTGCGTTGTATTGTGTTCGGCCTGGGCCGGACACCGGGCTTTCGGAACAACATCAGCCAAAGTTTGAAATTGTCGAGAGTTCAGGGGACCATCCAACCGAAACCGAAACTTGCTGGGGTTTTCGTGAAAACCAACATAGAAGGACGCGTTTATTCGATCATCAACGAGCCAACGTGGCCTCCTTGAGGCAGACATCGTAGGCATGATTCATCGTGTTCTAGATCGCCTGCATAGCCCTATTGACAGAAATATATGTATACCAACAATGCCTAAATGCATGAGGGGAACCTCTCTTTTGCATATGGCGCAATGGTACAATTTTCGGTCTGTCACCTATCTTCCCAGTCCATTTCAGTCTATAGAGAATTACCCTAAGTGTTAACCCGAAAACCAAGTCGTTGATGACTTGAAACTGAAAATTGAAACAACCGCTCTTTTCCCTTCTCATTAGATTTTGTTTTCCCGCCTGTCGTCCATCCTCATCTCGATCATAATCCTGTTTGCTGCTTGCTTGACCTGCGCCCCCGACGCTGGTCATATTCATGTTGTGTCGTGAGTGTCGTCAGTTGTTCTACACGCCCTCGTTCATCAAACGATAGCCCTCACTTTCGCTCTAAAACCCTCCTTCTTTTCATCAGCACTTCCTGTCGCTTGGTCGCTCAAATATCTCTGTTCAATCGCTTCCAGGCTGTGCCCTCGAGTCTCAACCATGAAAATTGCGACCACGACCGTGGTGAGGAGGGAACAGAAGGCAAAGAGGTAGTAAGCGCCGAATGTAGACTTCGAGATGAGCACAGGAGTGATGAGCGCAACGATGTAGTTCGCAAACTGTGAATGATGTTAATCTTGAGGTTTACGGCAGTTGTGTGAATAAGGAAACTCACCCAGTTCGCGCTCTGGGCCAGACTAGAAGCGCCGCTCCTCGTCTTCCGCGGCAGACTCTCGACGAGAAAGGTACGGAAGCCGATGGCCCATGTTCCGCTGTAGACGATGGCGAAGAGGTAGATGGACACGATGACCACCCACTTGCCCGCCCCTCGGTCGGCGTGGACCTTGTCGGCGTGATAGAGCGCGCCCATCACCAACATCAGAGCCGTGATGCCCACGCCTCCCAAGAGACTGGACGTCCGGCGCCCCCACTTGTCGGCTGCGAATGTTGCCGGAACGGTTGAGGCCAGGATGACCAGCGCAGAAACGCCGGAGGCCAGGAAGGTCGCCTGCTCGCCAGCGAGCCCGGCCTGGGTGAACATGATCGGGGCGTAATACAGAATGCCGTCGATCCCGGAAAACTGTTGCATGCCCATCAAAAAGCATCCCAAGGCCGTTCTACCCCGGTACGGCTTCGAGAACGCCTCCTTGAAGTCGTCGAAAGTCTGGCTCAGAATCTCCAAGACAGATGCGTCCGCTTTGCGCTCCTGCTCCTCGGAGGGGCCCTGTTCAAACAGCTCCTCGCGCTCGTTCTCGTCGAGGCCGAGACGCTCCGCGACCTGGCGGGCTTCCTCCAGCCTGCCCTTTCCGAGAAGCCACCTAGGCGAGGGAGGGACGATCCAGTACGTCCCCGAGTAGACGAAGCCCAGGAATGATGCGATAGCGAGCGGCAGGCGCCAGGTCACCGACGACATTCCCAGTGTGGCAGTGCCGTAGCACATGAAGTATCCGATCACTAGTCCCGTGACAATGGAGAATTGCGGTAGGGCGGTTATGATGCCTCGGAAACGGGCCGGCGACATTTCCGACACTTGAACGTAGACATTGCTAAGGAACATGCCCTCGCCGATACCTTTAATGAGACGGCCGAGGATGAAGACGCCCAGGATCGGGGACGCGCACTCGATGCCGGTTCCGCAACCGTAGATGAAGGAGCCGAGGGCGAAGAGACGGACGTGACCGAAGCGGTCGGCCAGGACGCCGGCCGCCAGAGCCGATAAGGCGCCGGGGATGAGGACGGAGGAGACGATGACACCGTGCATTGTGGGGGAGAAATCCCCAAAAGTCTCACGGAAAGACGGCATGGTCGTTACGGGGCCAATGCTCCCCGTGTCGAGGCTATTCCGAAGAACCGTGTTAGTGTGACGGGGCCATATCGGGATTAATTGGGAATACGAACCCAAAAAGCATGGCGACGCATGATGTGATTACGCTGGCTCTCACGTAGAGAGGAATCGAAAAGAAGGCCATGCTTGGAGAAAAAAGGCTCTTCTCGCTAATGAAAACTCTCGACGAAGGAGAAACAACACAGCACTACTGTTTTTTCAACCCAGATCTTAAATGTCTGGTGGGCGAAAATCGGGTTTTAACCCAACGCCGCGGCGCTTCGCAATGCCCAATTCATCAGAGAACCCACTTGTAGAGTTTTTGTCTTATCGTGACTTTTGGGCCCGGTAAAAGTTCCACATTCGAGCCCGATAGGGCTCCATTCGTGCTTCACGAGTTTTCCAATTTGGCAATTTTGCCGACTTATACCAGCGTCTGGATGTCCGAAGACGCATGTGAGTGGGCGAGTTGACTCAGAGATAAGCTGCATGCGGATGGTGTTTGCTGCTTTCTAAGCACGACTCCCGTGTCCCAACAGCATTAGTGCATCCAGAGATCCGGAGGGCATGTTGTTCCACGAGAAACACTGCGAGACGGGTCTAGAACTTCCCATGCATGCTGAGGGCCAAGTGGGCTCGGCAAGCGTGATGAGCTTAGAGCCTCTTAGTGGTTGATCTAATGCAGGGTATTTGTCCCGGTGACTGAACCACTGTTACCCGTGAACTACCTATCCACAATCTAGATCAACTTCTCGGAAAAGTTGCCGTTCTAGGTCAACTCATTGTAAGAAGTCCGCAAATATTTTTTTCCTGAAAGAAAATTGGAAACCATCCTGCACGTAAGTCCACGCAATAATTCCGACATTGTGTTGCTCTGATAGAAGGGTAATTTTGCCTCTTATGAATCCACCTTGGGTTGGCATTCTCGCCACCTAAGAACTCTTCTCAGACGCCGCCAGCAACTGCGAAAAAGCCGAGTCTTGACGTTTCAACAACGAGGCGGGGTCGGCGCACTCAACCACTTGGCCATCGTCCAAAACAGCAACGCAGTCGAAAGACCGGATCGTCTCGAGCTGATGGGCGACGGCGATGATGGTGCACCCTTGAAGGCGTCCTGCAGGACCTCCCAGACTAGTTTCTCGGTTTCCGAATCCAGGCTACTCCCGGGTTAGCAAGAACGTTAAAGGACCCGAGAATCGAGATGAATGACGACAATGGAGGATCAATGACGGCATACCTGCTGGTGACTTCGTCCAAAACGACAATTCTACAGCGCCGCAGAAGAACCCGTGCAAGTGAGATGAACTGTTTCTGTCCCTGGCTAAAGGACTCGGGTTTCATTGCGTTATCCAAGCCGCCATTGTTCTGGACTTCATCCCACATGCGCACCTTGCGTAGGGCTTGCTCGATCTCGGAGTCTGTTGATGCCTCGAACGGGTCCACATTAGAGCGAAATGTCCCCTCCGTGAAGAAAGGATCCTGAGGGATGGCGTTGATGCTTGATCTCACAGAAGACAGGGGACATTGGCCGGTATCAGTGCCATCAATGAGAACTCTCCCTTGCCGGATATATGTCATCCGGAAGAGGGACGCCACAAACGAAGATTTACCGATGTCAGATGTCAGTTTCATTGACTCGAAATGAGTCGAAGCATGTATTTTGAGATGCTGATCTGACCTGCCGCTGCGGCCACAAATGCCGAGCCTTTTCCCTGCCTCGATGGAGAGACTGACGTCTCTCAGCGCGGGCTTCTCTGACTCCAACCTGTTGTCGTCAGTCATGTACCTCACGTATCCCGGAGGTCTACTGGAGGTCGCTCCTCCGCGATCCGGCGGCCTTTGCCACCTTTGCCCGGGTGACCGGGCATTACC
>WIGN01000357.1:0-40681 GCA_014235955.1 Colletotrichum sojae
TGTACATTGCAAGAGGAAGGCGGCGTTGCGCAGCAAAGCACGATGATTTGCGAGGTAAGAAGTTGCGGACGGCGGACGCCCACGTGCCTCCAAGAAATACATCGGCCCCAGGTAGGCTGCTAGGCGCAGATCGTGTGGTATGTAGCAATGCAAGTTGGACGGGGTCGGTATCATTACAGTGTCATGAGTTGGTACTCATAGTCCAGCCGGCTGCTCTAACATTAGGTGCACGACTGACACGTAGGTATGTAAATCACAGCTTCGACGCTTCCCCCTCCTCCCTGTCATCAAGTCACAACAGGTGCTCATCGAACCAGGCGACGGCCTGGTAGAAGGCCTGCTCCTTGGCGTACTTCTGGACCTTCTTGCTCAGGTCGCAGCGAACAGCAAAGCCGTGCTCGACGCCCGAGTAGAGGTTGATCTGGTAGGGCTGGCCGGTCTTCTGCAAGATCTCCTCAGACTTGTGGCGCAGCGGGGTGGGGAAGATGCTGTCGGTCTCGGCGGCGGCGATGGCGAGGGGGCCAGAGATGGCGGCGAGCTCGTCGTCGTCGACGAAGCTGGGGTGGGCAACAAAGCCAACCTTGATGCCGTCCTTGTAATGGCGGACGAGGTACTGTTGGGCGCGGAAAGGTCAGCAACTATCGTGGCCAGAGCGGAATGCGCAGGGCCTGGGTTGTGGAAGGACTAACCTTGGCACCGAAGCAGTAGCCAACGGCACCCAGCTTCGTGATGTTGTGCTCCTCCTGGAGGTACTTGATGGAGTCGACGATGATGGGGTCGACCTGCTCCTTGCCGTGGGGGTGGTTGCCGTCGCTACCTCCCGCGAACCACTTCATGATGTCGAAGCGCTCGGGGAAGGGGAGGGTCAGCTGGTCGCCGTGGAAGAGATCGACGATCAGGGTGGTGTAGCCGTTGGAGGCGTACTGGTCGGCCAGCAGCTGGCTGTTGTTCCAGATGCCAAAGACGTCGGCGATGAAGAGGATACCGGCGTTCTTGTGCGCCTTGTCGGCAGGGGCCTCGGCGAGGTAGCCTTCATACTTGCCGGCGACGGTGATCTTCTTTCCTTGAGGAGTGCCCCTTCACATTAGCAGAAGATATGTTAGCGAAAGGTTATCATTTCCATTGAGCACACGATCTCTCTGAAGGATCACAATGCTTGGTGCTGAAGACGCGGCTAGGGACCAGAATCAAGCTTTGCGAGGTGGGGGAGGGGTAAACCAGCGGGGTATTTTGGGGCTGTCCGATTACGTACTCGTGTCTGACGCCGACGGTGCAGCACTTCGCGGGAGGGTTGGACGCCATGTTTGATTCTGTTGGACTGGATTTTCGGAGCGGTGACAGAGGGGCAAGAGGTTAGGTTGTCTGTTGATGCGAAGGCAGTGTACCGGGGGCTTGACGTCTCTTAATAAATTCGATAGTCGGGCAAGAGTGCTCCACGGAGTTAACACCAGCACCGGGGTCGTCGAGGTGATGCGTTATTACCAAGCGATTGGACTTCCATGGCGACTTGGCCCCCCTCTGGACGGTACGCTGTTACAGTGTACGGATTTGCCTGCTTTGGACACAAACCGGGGGTAATTGGGTGGGCCGAGATCAGATCCGATCCAATGCCTCGAACTCGGAGCGTGTCAATTGGCGGTGGTTGCGCAATTCGGACGCGAGATTCCCCTCCCCGAGAAGGGGACTCCACCACCCCTCCAACTCCCCATCAAGGTGGATGAGACAAGATTCTACCGGCGGTTGTGATGTGCCGAAGCGAATTGGAAGGCACAGTTTCTTTCCTCTTCTCTCCGCGCCTGCCGTGGAACAATGCCGCCCTGGGGTATTGTTCTCAGGGGCCGGTGCCGAAGCGGCATCGAAAGCGGCAATAGGTAACGGACAAGTGCGATATCCGACCGGCCATGGTGATATGGATGGTGGACCCGTCTAAAAGCCGCTGTCGGGGTCCTAGGTTGCTCTTAGGCTCAGGGAATTGCTTCCAAGAGACTGACAGATCTAACATCGTCAAACTTGACCACAGATCTCAGAGGTGACTGTTGACCGAGTAGCTTGGCTCACCTAACCTTAGTAGGTCCTAAGTGCAGAACAGCTCTCTGGTGTCGATAAATCATCACCTTAATTGCCTCCCTTCCCCGAACCGTGGAGATTACCTAAGCTCCGGCTTCCTCTAATTCCGTAATTCCGGCTGACTCAGACAGCCACTGAAAGTTCTTTCCGCTGAGGAGACACAAGCACTGACCTCGGACCCATTGTGTACGTCACTCGAAGCCCTGGACCCATTCAGGTTCCAGAATGACGGCTCCGCTAGCAGTGTCCGTGCCGTACCACTGCACCAATGTGTACCTGTACCCGTCCACTCCCGCAGCATTATCCTCCTATGCCATGTGCCAGGTTTCCCTGTCGGCAGCCAATCGATTCGCCCTCAAGATCGTCCAGTCACTGTGTCCGCCGGGCAGTCTTCCCCCACCAACGACCTGTGAAGAACTGCACACTGCAAGGCTAATCGCTCGAACCTCTCGGCACATTATCTATCGAATCCCGTGATCCCGACGCCGGCCTACCTCGTTCGTCTATCCGTCCAGCCTCGCGGCCTCGATCTCGATCCTCGCGTTCTGCTCGCCCCGTCGCGGATGGCGCCAACACTTCTCGACAGGGACAGACAGTGAAGGGCTTGGGAATGTCGGAAAGTGCAGAGCACGAGGACAGAGAGGCCGACAAACATGGACTTTCTGAAAATTCCACCGCCATGCCTCCCGAGCCCGTTGAGGCCTTCCCGGCCATGCCCGCCTTCCCCCCAGAAGGCGCGGCTTTCGATGACGTGGTCTTAGACACAAAGAACGACCTCAAGGTCTCGCATATCCCTCTCCCGTCGCTGCCCAACATCTCGGCAAGCGCGCCCCCGACCTCGACCCTCCCCACGATTCCCGGCGGTCACTCTGACGAAGACCAATCCTCCGATGTCTCCTCCATGCATAGCAGGCCCCAACGACAAGAGTCTTCCAACTCCTCGTCCGTCTCCGAGCCAGCGACGTCTGTCGAAAAGAAAGGAGTCGAGAAAAAAGAGGCCGAGAAGAAGGAGGACACGGCGGCTCAGAAGCCACGGGCTAGGGCTGGGTCCAGCTCCGCATCCATGAAAAAGAACTACAGCCATGATAATGTCAGGAGGTTATCCGTGGCAGGGATCCAGGAGTTGTCTGCGCCTGAGGCTCTTCCCGTCGCCGTCGTCCCGGATGGCGCAGTCGGCGATCATGACGGCCCGGCCCGTTCGCCCATCGCCGGGCAGCTGCAAGCGATTCGTCAGTCGATTCTCAGTCACCCGGAGACTCTCCGGTCCAACGGCCCGGTAACAGACGGTGGAAACAGGTCTCGGCAGTCGGGCGAGTGGCGTCGGCCGCCTACCAGCAGGACACTTTCTACACCGCCAACCAACAGGAGACAGTCTCAGTCGCAAACCACCTCACCCCGCCGGAATTCCTTCTACACTGTTGCTCGGCCACCGCCGTTGAATCTGGAAGCGGCTACTTATTTCAACGCCGTGAGCAACCAGCCGCCAACACAGAGCAAACCTTTGCCGCAAATCCAAGTGCCGCCGCCGTCGCAGCACTCGAAACGGAATGAACCCATTCCGCCATCTCCTTTACCCCCGTCGATACCCCTCCCGCCCATGTCTATACCGACGCACCTGCAGCTGGAACTGGCAGCGCAACGACCGAGCCCTCTGTACATACACCATTCACATACTAATGATATTCCCTACGAGTCGTACGCCGTCAAGTGGGAGAGGCTGAAAAATGTCTTGCTGCTTCCGTCGTTTCTCGAGCGCACCCTCTACTTTGGAGCCCTGGCATGTCTAGATGCTTGGCTATACAACTTCACCATCTTGCCGATGCGGTTCTGCATTGCTCTGAGCGTGCTGGTCAAGTGGTGGGGCTATCTGGCTGCGAAAGAGGCTCGCTGGATGATTGGTTTCGTCTGGTACGGACTCGGCAGGGTTTGGGCCAGGGCCAGACGGCCAAGATCCAGGGCCACGTCTTCCCCTCAGCATGAAGACCCGGACCACCTCGTCGGCCGCGATCGGAGCCGCAGTCGGCCAGCAGAACGAAGCACGCCCGCGTTGCCTGCAGACGTCAGACACGTGGATGATCCCCACGCGATTCGCCCCGAAGCAGAGGCAAAGGCAAACGGAAACGGGAATGGCAACGGGTCGATCGAGCAGGGCGTCAACATGAACGGGAACCGCCACACGGTCACTTATAAGATGAATGGATCTGCTGGCCATCAACCGCCACACATGTCGGGTCATCGACCGCATCGTCATAGGAGGACGAAGTCGATACCATCCAACCTTTCCTCCTTTCACAAGGCCGACTTGCTTCAGGGAGCCGTCATTCTCTTCAGCTCGCTGTTCCTCATGAAACTGGATGCGAGTCGAATGTATCACTTCATTCGAGCTCAAGATGGCATCAAGCTTTACGTCATATACAACGTTCTCGAGGTAAGGATTTCCATTGTTTGGTTTCCGTTCTCCCCTTGCAATGCTAAAAATCACGCTCTAGGTTGGCGACCGTCTCCTTTCAGCCCTGGGGCAAGACATTTTCGAATGTCTTTTCAGTTCTGAAACACTATCAAGAAACAGTTCTGGCCGCTCGAAAGTCCTGTTGCCCTTGGGAATGTTTGTCCTGGCTCTCATCTACAACGTCGTTCACTCCGTGGCGCTTTACTACCAAGTCATCACGTTGAATGTCGCTGTTAATTCGTACTCGAACGCGCTCCTGACGCTCATGATCTCAAACCAATTCGTCGAGATCAAGAGCACGGTCTTCAAGCGCTTCGAGAAGGATAACCTCTTCCAGTTGACATGCGCTGACATCGTCGAGCGGTTCCAGCTGTGGATTATGCTACTCATCATCGGCATGCGAAACATTGTCGAGGTCGGCGGGTTGTCCGTGCCTGGCGCCGGTTCTGATAACAGCGGCGACATGGGCGGGGGCGCCATGCCCCTCCACAGCCCATCCATCCTCCCGTTCAGCTTCACGATCCTTCCAACCTGGGTCTGGTCCGGAGAGGTCCTGTCTCCCTTCCTCATTGTAATTGGCAGCGAGATGCTGGTGGACACCATCAAGCATGCTTACGTCAACAAATTCAACAACATCAAGCCGACGTTCTACAGCCGCATCCTCGACATCCTGTGCAAAGACTACTATACCAATGTGAGTCTGCCTTATTCGTCTCCCTGGAGTGTTCTAACCGTCTATCAGGCTTTCGTCACGCCATCATTGACTCGAAGACTCGGCCTAGCCGTCATCCCGCTCTCCTGCCTCTTCATCCGAGCTTCCGTACAGACGTACCACATGTTCCTGTCGACGCGAATACCGACACCGCTTCCGGAGTCGACCCAGACATCGCTGTCTGTCGAGTCAGCGACGCCGTCTTCACCAGTAATGGTAGCCGCTCTTGACCGGCTCGACACCCTGTTGCGAGATGCCCTGGGTCGTGCTGTATACGGCTATCCGTATGGCCAGCCCAGCATTCAGAGCCGGGCGTGGTGGACGTGGACCAGCGATGATGTCATTGCGGCGGTGACCATGGTCGTCGTCTTTTTCATCGCCTTCCTCGTGCTGCTCATCATCAAGCTCTTGCTGGGTATGGTCCTGCTGCGGTACTCTCGGAACCGGTACGCCAATATGAAGCGCAAGGAGCACATGGTGGCGACGGGCCAGGAGGAGAGGGAGGGCTACGATGCCATGGGTAAGCGTATCGGTGGCTACGGCCACATTGAAGTCACGGAAGACAGGCGCAGATGGATACATGCCGACGAGAAGGAGGGCCTCAAGGGCGGCAAGGGACGACAAGTGAAGGCGGAGAAGCCACCAGAAGGTGATTACAACGGCGTCTACCGGTACGAAATGGTTACAAAGCGTATATGGTAGCTGGAAATTAGTGTTTCTTTTTATGGGCATATTTACTCTCAAGACTGCCTTTAGGTAATAAAAGCTGTCATTCAATACTAGGGCTTTCTGACTATAACAAGGCCCCCCTTTCTTCTTCCCATCTTTGACTCTGTGTTGCAAACGTTCATCAACAAGAAGAGACGGCGAGGCGGCCAACACGAGCAGCGTATTCCAAATCAAAGCTGTCTCGAGGCATACGGGGGCTTCTAAACTGCATCCATTTCAGAGTCAAAGAACCTCCAGCGCTATCTTGATTTCACAAAACCGCTTGAGGTGCATCGTCAGGTTTCTGGCAGACCAGTGGTATAGGGACTTATTTCTCCAAGATATCTATTCGCGTTGAAATCAGCAAGCTATGAACATTCAGAGTCAGTTGCAAACCGGAGGATGCAGAAGATGCCTTGCTTTTGCACACCCTACCTTTTTTGACTGTTGAAGAGGTCGTGGGGACTGTATGTTTCAAACGAGCCATCGTGTGAGCAATACAAATCCGGTGAAGATCAAACGAATAATGAGGCTTGTGCGGAGTTGCCGGCGAAGAAAACTATAGAACTAGAGGATGCATTGGAACAAATTTCTGGTTTGTATTTCTCGAGAATTAGATGGGTGAAATTATTTCTCATTGGCAGTTTAAAATAAACTAGGTCTGTAAGTACTCGTACTGTTTGTTTCTTTTGTTTTTTAGTATGAACAGAAAAAAAGAGAAAGAAGAAAAAGAGGGAGAGGAAGACGAAATGAAACACAAGAATTTTGCAAAAGGCTTAGACTTCTTCTGCTCTCTCTTTTCTGCGTGAGTAACAACTCCTACCTACCAGAGCAGGAAGAAACTTTCTTTACCTCTCTGGGTACCTACCTGATATAAGCTATAAGTAAAAGCACTACCTAACATAACAGGCTTAGCAGAGCGGTCTTCCCCAGCGATTCTAAGCAACACCAGAAATCCAGGCTCGACTCAGGTTGTCATTTTGGTATCTGAACAGATACGTAGTTACCTATTTTTCTCCCAAGTTCGGAGGATACTACCAACACACCATCATCAAAGTACCATTCGCTAAGAACGGTTGCGATGTTCGCGACGGTGTCCACCACCACCTCTGGCCCCGGAGCCCCTATTGCATGCCCACACACTCCGTTTTTCATTTGTGCAATCTTTACAAATCCTCCAAAGCGCGGCTAATCATCTAAGACAGTTCTATGGTTATATTTAGCTGTTTATGATCATGATCTTTTCAAGTCAGTAAAGCGCGGTCAAGCAACTCGCCTGTCACTCTGCTGTTTAGCGTCTGTGTCTGTTCGTTGCTTGTAAATCTGACGAGCAGCCTGGTAAATCCACTCAGCAGAGGCCTGTTAGTGTCGTGCGGGATGAGTTGAATCTTCTGCTTTTGTTGTTGCTCAGCAGACAGTCAAATTCCCGCCTTTTCTACATTTGCCCTCGTTGAAGCCTATCGTTCCCAGTAAGTAAATCATATCCCTGCTCCTCTCGTCGATGAGAATAGTCCACGGTGAGTAAGTGATGCTGGAACAGGAAGATAACGAAGAATACACCAAGACTACCTAGGTACCTACCTAGGCCATGCAGACGCCTCTGGCTTCTAAGTTTCCTCTCCTGGTACCTGTAGTGTCAGTGTCCACCGTAGCCCAAGCAAACGAGGTGCCTCTGGAATCAAGGTAATGTTTGCGCAGTATCGGGCCTAAAATCCATGCCCGAAAGCCACCGTAAAAGGCAGTGTGAAGGTTCCGTAGTACCTGCCCTGGCGGCGCGAAAGGGGGACTTGAGATGTGCTACCGAGACAGGCGGGTATTTTTAAACACGGCACAGCCCGCCCCATCAGCCAAGCTTTATCTTCAATGTTCAAGTGCCGAGCTGCAGACTGCAATCTGACACAGTTGGCCAAGGAAATTCCTGTTTTGACATCCTCTCCTATCTTCGGGTTCTCACGACGGGCATGTTGGGGAAAATTCCAGTGCACAGCTCAGCGACTCCCACGCTTCCAAGAGAACGGAATGCCATGAGCCAACTATACCATAGCATAGCGAGGTACTGAGTAGGGGGCATGAATATACGATACATCTGTAGGTGTAAGTTGGGTACCTGAGTAGATCCTGAAGCGAGATGTTCCTCTCTACCTGTAGCAGGAGCGCTGGTGCCTGAAACGAGTGCCCTACTACCCGATTTTCTTGACGTCCACTTGGTAAGGAGCTGCAGGTGCAAGGCCTCCGGTTAGTGAATCTAGCCCGGTAGATAGGTAGGTAAGGAAAGAAGCGCCGCCGGTCAAGAATATACTTTCAGAAACAGTGGGCACCGTCGACGCTGCTTAGGGGGGCAGGTACTCTCCTGCAGTTTCAGTGGAGGCTAAATAGTTGCCCTCCTGAGCGAAGTAGACCTGGGCAGGATAACTTCGGGCCAGCTGAGGTAACTACCCAGACTGAGCGATGGCTACCTAGGTCCGGCCTGGCATTCACGAAGGTGCCAGGTGTCCCAGGAGGCGCGGAAGGCATTGGGTGCTGTCACATATATGCGCGAGGTTGCAGCTGCTGACACCTATGTTGAGGTGCCGCGTGAACTGAGCGCGACTGCTTCAGGGGCTAATAGCCTGGCAACACGCAGAGCACTTTCCAAGTCAGCTGCCAGCATATCGAGCGTTTCGAATGGTTGGCTCTTTCTCTACCTAGGTAACAAGAAGACGGCAGGCGGGAGGGAAGGTATCGCCAAACTCGATAGCAAGATGCTGTCTTTCCTGTCTGGCCATTTGCATCAGTTATAACCCGACCTCCATCCTCCTCCCATCTCCCACATCTTGTCTCTTGACAAAATCCATCTCTGCCTACTTCAATCGCTTGATTCCACGCATCGTTAGTCGTCGCTTTGGCCAGAGAACATCATCATCTGCAACCCATTCACCTCTCAACCTCTCTGGGCAGTCGTCAGTCTTTCATTACCGACTGTTGCAAGCCAGTGGGTTGTTCAAGAACCACGCTGAACCGCAAACGCCATCAAAGTCGCGAACCCTACCGGCCTTGAGCATCATGTTTTCTCGTCCCAATCCTGCGCAAAATGACGACCTGGCCGTCGTCCCCGAGACCGGTAAAAGGCCAAGCATCGCCTCAACCACTTCGGCTCCGGTATCCATAGCACCGGCCGTCTCCCCCTCCGCTACGGCACTGCCTCTCAGTTCTCCAGAGGCAAAGAGCCACCAATGTCTGAGATGCCAGGCGCCTTCGGGCTCCCCACTCGGCTGCGGCCATGCGTACTGTGACAAGGTACTTGCACGATCCTCGGCACTCTCCTGGCATTTACCGATACTGACCTGCCCCAGTGCCTCCCACCAGCACTGCGAGAGATGGGCTGTCCAGAGTGCCGGCGGTTAGAGGCAGAGAAGGTCCCCAACGCACATACCGAACCACCGCCGCAGGATTCTTTTCATGTTCCTCCCCCACGCCCGCACGATGTTGAAGCACAATCGCAACCCAAAAAGCGGCAGAGCACCTTCTCGAAAGGCTTCGCATGCATATTGCTCATGTTCTTCATCATCACTGTCGCAGTGTGTTTGATAACTTGGGCTCAACTTGGGTATGCGTCGGTTATTCAAGAACTGATTGAAAGGACAAAAGAGGGCTTTAGACGCTCGTCTGAGGGCCCGGACGATGGCCTGGAAGACGTCTCGAAAGACTTTTGGGAGAGGCTATAATCATGTACCGACCACCAGGTCATGGGCTAAAGATACGAAGGCTCTTCTACGAAACGACAACGGCGTGAATTGCACCTTGGGTTGCGGGAGAAAACACAACTACGAGTAGCTTTTAGAACACCCTAATAATAATGGATCCAATACACAGCATTCGCCAACACGCCAATAGGTAGACACCGTGTGCTGCATGATCAATGCCTCTAGTTTCATTTCGCATCTTATCATTGACACATTGCAATTCCAAGCCCAACTCCGAACAGAACCAAACTTCTCCCAGCCGCTCACGGAGCGGCAGCTTAGCGATTGAACAAGCACGAGTCCGAAAATCATAGCAAGTCGTACACCCCAAAGCCGACGCCATGGCCTACCGGAGGCCAGCGCTGTCTCCTCTGGAGACTCTCTCCCAGAACCGCCGGAGCCGCCAGACTCTCCCCACGCCCCTGCTCTCCTCCCACTTCTTGACGCCCTCCTCTCGCTGGCGCACCTCGCCCTTCCACACTCCCTCCAACCACTTCCTCAGGCCGTCCTTGACCTTTTCCTTCTCGATGGCTCGGCGTTTGGCAACAAGAGCCGGAGCCACCTGGACCATGCTCATTCCCGGGACGCACTCTGGCGGGAGCACCGACCTCTCGACGAGAGCCTCGGCCGAGGGCCTGGAGGCAAGACGGCGGGACAGCCGGATGGACACGAGGGAGCGGGCGAGGCGGCGCGAGACGACCGAGGTGTGAGTCAGGAAGATGGAGCGGGCGATCAGCTCCGCCAGCGACGGGCGCGAGGGGGACGAAAGGAGCGGCGGGAGTATGGCGCGCGTGTGCCGGAGCCGATAGGCGTGGAGAATCGGCGAGAGAGACAGGTGACGGAGATGGTGATTGGTCTGTGCCATCAGCAAAGTTTTCTTCACGGACGGGATAGCGGATCAAGCAGCAACGACACGGGGCCCAGCGGATTCAGGCGAAGAATGTGAAAGGGCAAAGGGGGCGAGCGGGTCAGGATGGGAACGACGGGTGAAGCGAGCAGAGATCGGGGCCCCCTCCTCCGTCACCGACACGACGACACGTGGGGAAGCCTACCCTCGAAGTGGACAGCAAGTCGTTGACATCCAGGTAGCCCAGGATGTGCAGCAAGAGCTCGTTCGGGAGGTCTGCGAGGAACACGCTGTCACGCGCGGGGTGGTGCGGCCGTCGCGACAGCATCAGACACGAGGGCGAGAGGGTCCGGGTCTGCTGCGGCTCGTCGACGCCGACTCCATCGCAAGCCTGCGGGCATGACTGTGGTCGGGCATCAGCGGCCGGTGAGAACGTGGGGTGGATCGGCGAGCGGAGCTTAGGGTCAGTGTCCATGTCATGATGATCACCAACCTGCGCTGGAACGGTCTCCCGCGGCGGATGTGATGTGGAAGCAGGCTGGCGGGCCGGAAAGAAGAGGTGTTCCAGGTCCATCTCGTCGTGCATTGCGTCCATGGCGGACTCGATCGCCTGCAAGCGACGAGATGGTAGCGAGGGGGTCGATATTTGCTTGGCCGAGAGGGGGACGGTATCAAGCGGCGCATGCGGGGCTTCCTCAGCCTTTGAGATCAAATGTGATGGTCGGCGATAGGCGTCACTGGAGGCCTCGTCGGTGCCAACGCCGGCCAGCGGTTTCCTACCCGGAGTAAGTCAACCTTGGAAGGCACCTTGAGCCGCAGAGTAGTTGGTGAATGGTGTAGTGCTGCAAGGTGCGTTTCTCGAAGTCTTGGCAGGCGACAATCAGACCTTGGACGACCGGGGCGGGAACCTGGAAATGCTCTCGAAGAGCCGAGCGGTTAATGTGAGCCAACGGGAGGAAACGGTGTCGCGTCAGTATCTTGGACGGAAGTGGTTTGGAAGTGACTAGAGGCGGCAAAGTACGGCGTATGCAAAGTCGATGGCTCAAGGGATGCAGAGTGCCGCGCGGATCCGGCTGAAACAGGACGCGAAGGAAAAAGTCGTAGATGCGCGCGGCAGGAGAGGGGAAGACGACCAGGCCGGCCGGGTCGCGAGCACCTAGACTTTGGAAACCCGCGGGCAGGAGGAAAGGACGTCAAGAGGCAGGTGCAACTGCCTTTCGGATATGGAAATGGAGATACGGATAGGTACACTGGATGAAGGCGGCTTTCCCAAAACCGCAGGTGCGGTCGAATGATCTGAATTTAGAGCAAGAGCAACGGACCGAGTGACGACAACAGCGAACCGCAATGACAATGCACAAGAGATGGAAGTCACTGCAGTGGCAGTGACGACGCGATGTGGGGCCGGAAGTCAGGCGCTGGCGAGGGTGCACCGGTTGCACCGTTGGGGCGCGTCACACGGTAAAAGCGTGACTTTGCCTTATGTACAGTGCGCCACCCAAAGGTGTTTACTCCAGAATCCTGCCAATTTCCGCACCGGCTACAGTGCACTTACTGTTCCGAGCATCAGTCCCACCTCCACCCACTGGTGAAGCGTTCCTGCAACATCTGATTGGATTCCTCCTCACGGTGGGTCGCTGAGCAGACGTGCAAGGACCAGCTTTATGCATTGGGATCGTGAAGTGAGTGAAGTGAAGCAATCGATTTCGTGACGGAACAAAAAGACACTTTTCCCTTGCCTTGATTATCCATATTCAAGTACATATCCATCTTTGTAGAGAAATGGGTACACATATCAACTAGGGCGAAGAAAACAAACAATATTACCAGCGCCGCCACCTCGTGCGTTTTAGTCCGAGATCGATGGCCTCGACAATGGGCTGATGCCATGATTGGCCCGGCTGTTTCAGGCGATATCAACGGCGTCTGTTTTCGAGTCCGCGATTCTTGCTCTGTCGGTAATACGTCCTGACCTAGGCAGAGGAGGATCGGCGCCTTCTCTGCGCCTTCGGCGACTTCCATTGCTCGTCCCGAAGCAAGCCATTAATTAATACGCAGTGCGCAGCTGCGCAGGTAAGGTACGCAGCAGGTCACAGACGTGGCTCTAACAGACTGAGGTACGTACCTCCTCCCATCTAGGTAGGTAGTGCAGTCGCGTCCTTCTCCACTTTTCAAGCAGCTGGCCCACGCTCCTCGCGCCTTCCACGCCAGCATCGCACCTCACCTATTGCTGCTGCGCTACCTGCCAGCAGGCTGGCTACCTAGGTACATGCTACTTGATTGGACCGAGCGTGTTGAACTTCAAGCCTTGCCACGACTCCATGGCCTCTACCCTTTGACTACATCGCGCTGTATACACAGATATCACACTCTTGGGCATCGGATCATTCGAACGACCTGGCTCGACGTGTTCACCGGGCACCAGGGACCCCGCTCCGCGCCAGCAACCACCCGCCGGGCCGCCCCTGACACGCCGGGTCGAGACATGGCCTCCAAACAGGCCGTCAACTACATCATCACATTCGCTTCCTGTTTTGTGATGCAAATTTGATCCTGGCCATCGACTCCTAGGCTGGCGCTGGAATTTTCTCCACGGTGAGTTCCTCAATCTGTCCATTGGGCTTCAATTTACCAATATCTGTAACAGCCCGATGAACCCTGGCCTTGGAAGTTGGTCCTGATGCAGTCGTCAGTTGCACGCCTTCAAGACGGGTAACCATTTTGACCTGCAAGCCCACCTCGGAAACCTCCCACTTGCTGCAGACGGGGCTTCCCATGACTGCTCGATGAGCGAGATGGTCATTCTCGCCGCACATCCCTGGCCCAGCATCGGCGGCCTCGCGTCTTCTTCACCGGCTCTAGGCACCCAGGCTTGACCAGCGCAGAACACGAGACGCCCGCCCTGCCAGGCTCCCGCCTGGTCTCGCATCTTTCCGGATAGGGAATGTGTTTGAAGGAAGCTTCCACGGCAACTTAGAATGCCGGCTCGTCCACCTGCCTGTGTCTCTCGGCGATCTATTCGAGGATGGGGCTGTCGATGCTCGCCCTCGCCCGCCCGCATGAGCCTCGATACCCCCGTCGCCCAGAAGCAGCGAAATGCATTGATTCTACATGGTCACACGACATCAGCGATTCAGATGAGCACGGCATTGGCATCGGAGAAACAGCTCGGAGAGCCGTTGTCACCACCTCCCGCCCACGTCCCTCCACGAAACACGAACACCAGATTCTGTCAACACCCGTCAACCTCGTTGGTGTTCTGACCGCTGCTCTCGGCCACCCTCTTCGCATGGCGTGTTGTCAATTTCTTCCGGGTGGTTGTTGTGGTGGTGCGGCCCATTTCTCCGACCAACGCCTCGCAGCTCTGCCTCGGCCAATCATGTCCTGTTGTTGTGTGCCTTGCGGCTGCAACAGAAACACGCCCGTCTCTCTCTCTCAGCCAACATCCCATGCCATCCTTGTCTGGGCTTGACGTCGCGATTACCCGTTGCTCTTGCCTCGATACGAACGGTCTACGTGTCGAGTCAACGAATTTGGACATGAACGCAAGCCCCGCCTGCTTGCTTGCTTGCCACGGCAAGACCGTTTCCTGGCCGGCTTCGTTGCCTCGTCACATCGATGATCCTGCGAGACGTTCGTTGACGTGCCTTGCTGACGCCCGTCATTGGCCTTGATTCCCCCTCCGTTCTCGCAGCCCGGACCCAATCAGGTTTCAGAGAAAGGGATCCCGATTCTTCATACCTTGATTCGCAAGTACCCGGAAGCCGGGACTGGCTCTCGTCTTTGGTTGGTCGAGAATTCCAGGGGCGGCTGATTGGTCTAGACTCGGCGAGACTGCCTGGCGTCAGCCTATCACCAAGCCCAACAGTTCCCAAGTGGCAACATTTCTACGCCCATTCATAGGTGCCCACGGACGACCTGATGTCCAGCATGGCGGGGTTCACCTCTCCCTTTTCTTTTCTTTCGATGAGTGCCTCCTCTTTCTCTTGTCCTACCGTCGGCTCGTTCGACCATCCTGCCCATGGCAAACGGGACGGCCCGGATGTCCATCAAGTTCAAGTTTCAACTGAGGACCGCGGCTCGAGGCGCCTGGCCGTCTGGAACCTGGCCTCACCGGTGACACCCGCCTCCACAATAACTACGGGTTGCTCGGCCTCGCAGCAGCGCTTGGCCGTCTTTCCAGGCTATGTCATGTTCATCCTTGCGGCCTCCAGATCGAACCTTCTTTACCCCGCTGGCAGAAGTCTCGCCCAAGCCACCATAAGGTGGTGCTGCTGGTCACCTACCCTGCGTTTCCAGTCTATTACGACGCCGTTAATGGGTGGGGGCCCATGGAAACAGCGCAGTATCTGGGGCTGCTCACTGTCAGGGAGCGGGAGCAAATGTCAGTCTTCCTGTAAGCGGCTCTCGACATGACAACGCATCGCTAGTTCGCGCAGGGACACCCCTTCTTGCGAACCGTCAACGGCTCTCACTAGGGTTGGTTCGACGTTGAAATGGTGTTCACCGGCCTACTTGGCCCCGCCGTGGTTCATGTCATCCCACATGCCAAGGCTTTGGCCAAAAGGTTGAGATCAAGAACCCCCCCGGCGCGCCTCGGCTCAGGCTAGTCAGGTCGCTAGAGCCTGACGCGCCCTAGGCCTGGCTTTTGGCAGGGCTCGCAGCTACTGCGCTTTCTTTGGACATGCTAGTTTCATGCAAGGCCATGCTGACGATCGAGGCCCTGCCTTGGTCGCTGATGGTGGTCGTAGATCTGCCGCTTGGGGACCTTCATACATTCGCTCCTGGCAAACAGAGAAGGTGGCACTGGCCTCACCCCAGTCTCGATGGGAACCACTCTCCGCCAATTTGCTGGCTGTGGGTGGTGACAGTGCACTACACGACCGATCAATAGGGTGCCGCCGGAAAGCATTGCCCGGTGGAGCTGGGAACATGTCTGTCGCACACATGCCTGGGTGGAACGGGTAAAGAGCTGATGAGGTCTGCGATTCCCCACGCCGGATCGGCAAAGCAGCCAGAGGTACCGGAACTCGATCTCTCACGGAGGGGAGTGGGCGAAGAGGACCACTCAAGAGACGCTGAGAACGTGACTTCAGGTTCAGGTACACACGCTTCAGTGACTGCGCTTGATGCAAACCGAATGCAATGCAGCGTGGAACATCCGGCTAGGGCCATGGCCAGCGGCCGGCCGCCACGTCGCCCTGCCCAGGGCCGCGACCAGTGCCCAGGGGGGGTCTTCGCCAGGACTGTTCTCGACTCCTCTGCCCACCGTAACCCAAGACCGGGCCGGTGAGCTGGTGAACGGCTCGCCCTCATGAGGATAAGCGTTGGCATTCATGTGAGGGGGCCGGCCTGCGGTATTTCCTAGCTTCCTAAATGGCTTATGTGAATGCGAAGGCTCGCAGACTTGGGAATCCGAGCCATGGAACCCATCCGGCCGTGAGGCGAGGTAGGAGAAACACGCCTATCCAGGCAAGCACCCATGCACCTGGCATGGGCGGCCAAACTACCCGATGATTTGTCAACATCGAACTCTGAAAACGGGTCTCCGGCTCTCGCAAGTCGGACCCTGTCGACGAGGCCTTTGAATTCCTGACCCGTTCGAGATCGGTTGTTGGCTGCATGGATCCCTCACCTCACCCCGGGGTGATCCTGTCTGCCTGTCCCTGCCCAAAAGCTTACAAGGGGGGAGTTTATCCCAAGATAGCCTTGCTATCCTCGACAGCACTTCGTGCCTGGCCAGGCGTGAACCCCCCCAGGGCTTAATTAGGCTCAAGCACTCCGAGGGAGGTCTCGATGGCCGGTGGATGGTGGCGAGGGACATGCCAACCTTGCAGCCCATGTCACGTCAATGACGTCTCCTCTTCGGCGGCAGGCAAGTAGACGACGGAGGAGAGGGAAGACTAGGAAACGCGGTTCCTTCGACCGTCAGGTACTACTCCATGCGGCCACTCCATTGTTCTCATATCCACACTGGCCAAGTCACCCTTTGACAATGCTTCAACCAACATGTCCCATGCCAAAAACATCGTAGTTCATGCCGGGTCGCAAACTTCCCCCGCCAAGTCCTATGCCCCTGGGAGCGACGGTCGAACACCCTCTTCCCAACCCCACCACCGCGCAACAACCCACCCCGAGCTGACAGTTGTCTCCTGCGGGACGGACCATGAACGGTTGCAAAAGGGGAACCCCACAGCGGCCGCACCCACGCAAGGCTTGCTCGGAAACGGGAGGCTAATTTGACCCTGCCACTCGACGGGGTCGCAGGCTGGGGCCGTCCGGGATTCAATGACTTCTCCCTCCCCATTTTCAGGGTTTTTCCTGGGAGATTGAGCTGCAAGTATCGTGCAGTGCGCGCATACAATACCTACAGGTTCGTGTGGGCAGTGGAGCACTTCCGTCCGCCTTGCCTGTGTCTTGCCTTGCATAGCGGCCCAGACGGGGTTGGCGCAGGGCAATAAAATGGGATAGGAACAGAATGAACGGAAAAAAAGGAAAGATACATCGCAATTTCGACCACACGGCCTGGCGGAAGAGATCAGAGATGAAGCAGGGGTCGCGGGTTGAAGCATGGAACGTCGACGCCCAATAAACAACAAGGCAAGGAAAGGAGAGGTATGTCACCCACCACATACGCGTTGATTCGTACCTGAGCTGGAAAGGCGCACGGCAAGGTCTCCGTTCACTTCCCCGACCCCTTTCTCCTGCCACCACCCACCCACATGTATCCACACCAATATCAACTTGCACCATCGACAACGCTTCTTTACTCCCCCATGCTTCCCAAGACGCAGAGGAACGCATCGCAATTCTTTCCATACACCCTTGCATTCTTGTCCATGAATACATCGCCCTGGCTCGAAGACGTCTGTCTGCCTCCACGTATCCCTGATAGTGGAGAAGGATATCGAGCAAGGGCAGGGCCCCTGGGTGAAGCTATTCATATATTCGTCGACGTGGCAAATATGAGATAGCTGGCCAAAGTCGATGAGCAGGCCTTGGAGGTGGGCTGGCCCCGCGGGAAATGGCAGCTAGCATAGCTTGTCGTCCGATGTCCGTTGTAGTTGCAGTCCTGCAGGGACGAAGTTGACGTTCAGAAACATATCCAGCCGGGGCGGAGCCGGCACAAGCCACAAGGCGGCCCAATGCCATCCGATCCTGGTACATGTTCTAGCTTCTCCTTGTTTCTCCTTTGGCTTTGTATAATTCGCCGAGGAGACGAGCAGAGCGGATCGAAAATGGAGTCGTTTCGTTGGCCACGGTCATCATTGAGGCATGAGGACAGAGAAGGAGGGGGGAGGAAAGAAAGAATTGGATCTTTCTGTCTCCTCCTTTCTCGAACGGGGAACAGTCGAACAACATGGCCATGGGCCGCGGGATGTGCATCATGTACGTATGGATGTGCGTAAGTGCGCATGTACATTGGTAGTGTCGACTGTGCGGTGTGTAGTGTGTGGTGTAGCTTGAGGTGTGTATGGAGGCACTGGATGTACAAGACAGAGATTGGCAGAGACGTCTGCGTCCTGGTCGTGACAACACATCGTGCGGGTCCCCAATGAACGATGGTGGTCTTTTTTGACAAAAGTATAAGTTAGCCTTGAATCCCCTCCAGTCAGGACGTGGATGAGAAACTGTCACATAGAGAGCGCTACAACGTCGAAAAAGGAGATATCAGAAACCTCAATCGACAAAACCGCTTCTCGAGTCGAAAACCCCGAAAAGAATCAGAAAAGAAAAGGGCAGCCGAGCCTGTATCATTCGAACTGCCCAAAACACCAAGAAACGAGACGGAACGAAACGAACCACCATCACCTTGAACCCGTTTCCGGAACAAGCACACGCCCCTTATCCACACCCCCAGACAGACCAGGGAAGAGGAGAGAGGGAGAGAAAAAAAAAAAGGGCTGCTGCCGGTGCTGCTCCTGTCGGCTGCTGCTGCCCAACCGCCTTTGCGCCGAACACCAAAAAAAAGAGACTTCTCGATCGCGGTTGCGAACGAAACTCTTCGCCTCTGCCGAAACGGGCTGCTGGCTGCTGTCACTTGCTGCCAACCACCAGGCCTGTCACCGCTGTCACTGCTGCCGCTCCCGCTGCTCGTCCTGCCGGCTTGCTGCGGCCAGTCTCTCAATAATACCACCAGACAAAAAGTCAGTCCAGTCAACTTTTGGCAAAAGAAAAATTTCCTTCCTACACCCCCTCCCCACCCTTCTGGTCCAGTTCTGGGCCTTCTTCTTTTTTTTTTTCTATGTGGTGTTTTTTCTTGTTTGTCCATCCCACGTAGTCCCTCGAACCCCCCCCCCCCCCCCCTTGACGACCACGGGAGAAGAGCTACCCCTGAAAAGGAGGGACCATCATTGGACGCAATTGTCAAAAGACATCATTGTATCCGCATGGTGGTGCATATTGTAGGGGACGAGGGGATGAGGGGTGGGCAGGGCATGGAAGGAAAGAAACAAAAAGAGAGAAAAAAAAAGAGATAAATAAGATGGGCTAACAAACTTTTGATCTTGATTCAGTCCCAGCATTAGTGACTTCATATCATAACCGAGACCCCCGAAGGAGAGCCACTTCTACTCCTCTTGGTTGCTGCTGCTGCTGCTTCACCTCCTTGGACGGACTCCTCTTCTTCCTTTACCTCTTCCACATCATTCTTCTCCTTCTCCATTACCTACCTTGTCACCTCCATACGTTCCCCACCAATCGCATCGACGACCCGGTTGCTTTGTACAGCTAGCCAGACGGATCGGCCCGCAACGGAGGTGGGAAGAAACAAGAGGTCGAGAGAAGAAACGAAACAAAAAGGGTACGAAAAAGAAACAAGAAAAAAAAGGGGGGGAAAGGAAAGCACCAAAAAAAAAAACGAAACCAACAAACCCGAGTGCCAGAAGAAAAAAAGACATGTGCTACTTTTACCAAACACGCTGGGCCTGCGGGTATTGGAGATGGGGCCAGTTCAAGCAGCAGTGCAACAAGGAGTACCGGACGGGCGAGACGTGCGGGCTGAAGCTTGTCTTCGAGACCATCGTGGACCCTGACAGGTGCAAGCTCTGCTACGACATGGACAAGAAGTACCGCCGGCTCGACAAGATGCAGAGGGACATCGAGCGGTGGTACCGCGAGGGGAATCGCAAGGCGACCATCGAGAGGACGTCGGTCGAGATGCGCGAGGTCGAGCGCCAGATCAACGAGATGAGCACGACGCACTACAACAGGGTGAATACGCTCAGCGCGTGATCGCTTTTTTGGCTTTCCGGTTCTCTGGCCGTGGGGTTTCGGTAATGTGAGGTTGTGTGGGTGCGGGATGGGTAAGTTGAGATTTTCATCTTTTTTTTTTTTTGGGCTCCCCTCTCCCCCCCTTCCCCCTCATGAGATTTGCCCTTTCCTGGCTATGCCGGCTTTTCTCTCATCCATGACTGGCTGGCCTTCCGTTTGGTACATCTTGGTGGGATGGGCGATGGGAGGGAAGGGTCCCGGCGGTAGAAATGCTGCTCAGGGGTAAACCGAAATCGGACTTTTGCTAACATGATCACACATCAGTGGCTCTCGGAAATCTGGCATGGGAAGATAAAAAAAGATGACGGATATCGGAAGTCATTGAGGGGCCACCAAGAGACACGCCAGAAAATCGGATGCCGGGAGAGAGAGGGAAAAGAAAGGGGGCACGGGGAAAAAGAGAGGCGGACATTGACCATGCGGCGGGACTGGAGGTTCTTTCCTGGCAACCCTAGCATTTGGAGAGAGGGGGGTATTTTTGAGCCCAAAGATGAACCACGTAACGGCCGTTCATTCGTTGGTATTTTCACGATTTATTTTCCTGTCGTCACATTCCGGACGGTCCTTTACAGTTTCGAGAGGGGTGAAAATTTCGGGAGGCCCAATTGTATTTTTCAGAGTCAATATCAACATCGCGGGCTTGATCCGTATAAATCCTCATTTGTGCGCGCGCGTGTCAGTGAGTGAGTGTGTATGTGCGCCTGTGACACTCATGTGGGCTTTTTCTGTGTGCCTGTGGGCGTGCTATGAGTGGGAGGATAGCTCGCTCAACCGCGTGTTTTTTACCGCTAAGTCGGCCCGTCGCCTGGATGAGCAGTGACATGGACACAGGCAGATGCCCCTCCTGGAAGATACGGCTACGTCTTTTCGGCTGCTACTGCGGCTCCCGGTCATCATCTCCTTGGCCTTGATACCAATGCCCCTCCTCTCATCCTGGGCCTGCCGGAGCCGAGTCCGTCTCTTGCAAGGCAGCCCGGCCGCACGAGGAGTCATCGACCGCCAAAAGGCGAATGGAATCGAGCGAGGTCTTGACGAAGCAGGTTCTCGTCCTCCCACTTTTTCCTGCACGGCTGCCCATCCAGCAGGTTTTTGGCGTCCTCATCAGGCGAGCGAGCGTGGCAGAAAGCGGTTTCTCTCGACGAATGAGAGTGGAATGCCGATGACTAGCAGAGAGGGACAGCGGACGGTCTGGCGGCGATCTGGCCGAGATACACAGCAAAAGGACCATGCCAGAAGGCGGTCCGTCGGCTTCGTCAGGGCCTTGCTCTCGCCGTCCACTGATTTCCCTCCTCACCTGCTTAATGGAGAATGGGTCGTTGTTTGTCGATCGTTAGTGCTGGAAGGGGACGTCATCGCTTCTCACGTGTTACGACCGTTGCAGACGGTGCTTGACCTGTAAGCGGCTCCCGAACTGAGCAAGCATCTGGGATTTCGATGCCCCTACCTGCCTGCGCACTCGGCATCCCGAGAAGGAGAGAGAATCACAGCGGAGTGTGCCTGTCATCTGACACAAGGACAAGGTGGAGGGAGGAGCGGGAGGAGCAGAAAAGAAGGGCCCCAGGGCCTAGCGTAGGGGGCCCAAGACAGAAATGGGCGACAAGAGGATGGTGGGTTGTGATCGGGCTTGATGGGCTGGGACTGGGAGGCCGCCCCATCTGGCCGCAGACTGCAATGCTGGTCTCCCCTCCCACCCCTCCCTCTTCATGTCGTCCATCCCACTTCACTTCCAAGACACCATTTCCTTGTCTCCTTCTCCGCCACCGAGACACGGGAACCGCACAGACTCCCGCACAACCCTGAGTAGCGGCTGTTAGAGTCGACTTACACTACACAATATAAAGTATGAGCCTCCGAATACTTCCATCGAGGCGAGTTGCCTCCGGGCCTTCCCGCACAGCGTGATGGTGGAAATCAAAGACTGAAGCGTCACTCCCCCGACTATGAGGCAGGCTATGCAATGTCCCTTGCGAAAGGGTCCACTATGGAAAAGGTAAACATCAGCCGGAAGTGCACGTGGCCATATTTCAATGGGCTAGACAACCCATGGCCTGCCGTTGAAGAATCTTCGACACGCGTTCATTGGCCCGTCGTGGTGCGAACCAGGGGGCCGCCAAAGTGGAATGGAGGGAATTTTCATTGATTATCCACGGTTTTTGGGTCCATCGTGTCCCACCTTTCCTCATAACCTCGTTGCCCAGGCCTTCTCTACAGGGGGGGTGTGAGTGACCAAGTACAGGGGATTGACACAGTAAAGAAGAGACGATATGTGAGGGAATGTGGGTGCTAATGTGCGGGTGCGGGTTTTGCGGGTGCGAGAGAGAGTTTGTGTCTGCATAACCTGCATTTTGGAGGGGTATCGAGAGGAAAAGAGTCGGGAAAAAAATGTCGTCACTCCAAGCTGCCCGTCCCAGGTTTGCCGTTATCCGACGGGACCCAGCCTGCGTGTCGACTAATGCACAGAGAACCTCACTAACAGTACAATAGACGGCATTGATGAAGAAAGGGAAGAGGAAAAGAGAAAAGGAAACAGAGAAAATTAAGAAAAGTAAGAAAATGGTATTCGCTGAGGGTGTGAACCCAAGTAAAGTAGACGGAGAAAAGAAGCTGCTGCTGCTGCTGCTGCTGCTGCTGCTGGGCTGCTGATTCATGGCTGGATGTATGCGTCACGCCATTGCCGCCGCTGCATCTGCAAATGTGCCGACAAGGGGCTTGTCCGACTCGGCCTTGAGTGCTGGAACGCCGCGTTGCATCTCAATGTTGTCATCGTCCTGGGGAAGCCAATCCACTTGGACACCTGCCGGGGTCTCATCCTTGGTGGCCAGCTTGGACAACAGGTGTTGGTAGCGTACGATGCGGGCTTCCTGCCCTGCATACGCAAACGTAGTCGGTGCAGGACGATGTGCGTGATCCTGCGGGGCAATCTCAAAGATGTCGACCATGTTGCTAGGAAGACCGATGTCAGCAAACCCGGAACTGACATAAGGGCAAGCCCGGCGCCCCGGACCTCGGGTCGAGAAGGAGGGGGGGGGGGGGGGGGGCAGTTGAGTCGCCAGTACGTACTCGGATGTCTTCGCCACGACTCGTTGCAGAGCCTCAGTCTCCCGCTGGACCTCCATCGGGTCCTCCTGTCCGTTTGCGCTCTGCTCTCCAAAACTTCCATAGTGCACGTTGTTCGGGTCGTCGTCTAGGAGCCGAGATTCTTCGTCCTGTGATCGAGGGCCTGTTAGCCGCTGCATGCTGCGCTGCAAGTGGGCAAGGCGCAACGGCGCAACCCACCTCATCATAGACGTCCTTATCCCCCCGCCCGAGGCATGACGCACAAATGCCCATCGCGATCGGGGAATCGTCAGCCCCTCGTCGAGACTAGGTCGGTCGTTCGGTGGTGGGATGGTGATCGTCGCGGGCGATGCGATTGCGGGGGCGCTGCGGAACGTGGTCGCGAGGATCGATGTCGTAGAAAGAAAATGCTTGTAAGAAACGAACGGACGAAGCTATGCTGCCAAACCTCGCGCTGCTGAACGATGGGCCGGCGCTAGGCTCAAGATCTGGATTGATGGCGTGTTTTGATTGTGATGCTTTGTGGCAGAAAACGTGAGATTGCGACGACGAAATGACGTTCCCGTTCAGGCAGGCGGTCGAGGGAGCCTAGCCCGGGCCCCGAGGGGCTCTACCGGATAATCAAATGTACCGAAGATGCCCCACAGCGGGACGGGACGGCCAGCGCCGAGCTCCATCGATCGAGTTTTTTGCAGTTTTTCAGTTGGGACGAGTTCCAAGCTGCTGGTAAAGACCCGGCAGTCTCTTTCTAACCTGGACCTTGCAACCATCCCGAACTGGACTTCACCTTGCTCTGTACCGGGCAACCTCCGAACATTATCATTGGTAGGTGTCGGTCGGGGGGCCATGATGCTCGATGCATGCGCGCATGCGCGGCATATCCACTGAATAATCGCCGTTGGGATCTGTCGGCTCTGCATCGCCGACGCCATCGCCGTTGCAATAGTTTTCCGCCTGCAGCATCCATTTCGACACCTCAGGCTACGTCAACAGGTATCCTACCGGCGTTAGACTTGAATTGGCTGTACTCGTGCCTCCCTTTAAACACGAAATTGAAAACCAACTCACGTTGATGTCAAGTGGTTTCAATAGTCTTCTCCTCCCTAGTCCCTTGCACCGTTTTCATCATACAGACTATTGACTTGGAGGACTCACTTTTCCGTCAGATTTGTCCCCTTTTGACTGAGTTTTGACTGGAAAACGTCCAAGCGGGTGTCATCCAGATCAACTGGAAGATATGTTACGCAATTTTCTCACCCTTATTGACTTGCTATCTCAGAGATGCCGTCCAGGTTGCTTGGATTCGTGGAGAGTGCTATTGTCGTTCGTCAGATGCTAGGACCTAATACAGGGCAGCGACATTCCATCGATCATGAAAATCATCTCTGCCTGACATGGCTCCAGTGAGCTTTCGATGTTGTTTTCGTGATACTCAGAAGACTATGGCTGCATATAACGAGCGATGTCCTCAACCGGGTCCTTTTTTGCTCGTCGCCAGCCCCAGCTTCACTCGCAACATTGGATCTGCACCATCAAGCATCTATCATCGTCGATTGGCGTTCACTTACAAGGCCACGCTGCTTCTTTTGCTGCTCAAATCGAAGGATTTTTGAATATCATTCGCGATGGCCCGGCAACACAACCTGTTGGCTCTGTCCATACTCTCCATCACTTCGCTCGTTTATGCACTGCCGGAAAACCTGAGAGAACGCACACCTCCCGATTCCCACACTTGCGCATGCCTGCCGTCGCCGGAAAGCACTCAAGGCACCGCCACCACAGTTTTGACGGCGACCGAGACAGAGACGGCCACGATTACGTCTACGGCTACGGCTACTACAACTGTAACTGCTACGGCAACTGCCACGGCCACCATCACAATAACAGCAACCGCTACTGCTACCACAGAGGTCGAGAGCGTCCGCCCGACGACTCCGGTCATCAGAGAGACCGTCACCGAAGCTCAAACCCTGACTCTTACCATCACTCGCTCGCCAGTGACCGAGACTGTCCATGAGTCTTCAGTGGAGCGTGTGACCGTTACTTGCACGGAAACTATCACCGAAGGGTCTGATGGCGAACTCACCACCAAGACGAAGCCTCCTGGCCCTGACGAGCACACTAAGACCAGCACATCGGACGGCGGCTCTAAGACGAAGCCGCCTCATCATGACGATGACCCTACCACAACCCGCACGTCTCACGGTGTTTCCCAGACGACAAATCGCCACCAGGACGGCGACACAACGAAGACGGCCACAGAAACTGCCACAGGCACCGTAACTACTAGCTCTGGGGGTGGAGATAGCGAGCCGACGAGCTCCGCCAGCGGCGGTGACCAGCCCTCTCACACCGACGACACAATCAAGCCTGAACCGACCTCGAGCAGGCACCACTGCGAGCACTGGGACGGCACACGCTGCGTCAAACCCACAACGACTCCTGAACCTCCTGTCACCGCCACGACGACCATTGATACGCACCCTACGGAGTCAGTGTGCCCTGTCTCAATCGCAATCGTCACTGTCTATAACACCATCACGGCCACAGTCTATCAAGGTGGATCGGCTACAAGCCCCTCGACAGGCCCTGCTCGCGTGCCACGCGCCCCAACCGGCAGGGCTGCGTACTAATAGCTGTTTCTTACCGCCGTCATGAGAGGTTTACTTGCCGCGAAGTATGATCATATTCGTTAGGTTTCCATGTAGGATGGATGTAATCTGGTAAAAGTATTGTTTGCTCATAGGAAGTGAGTTCCACATCATAATATACTACCTACCTACCTACCTACCTGCTTGCCAACTCTGATCTTCAAGCCTGTTCTTAAGTAGATGTAAGTTCCAGGTCATGCTTAGACTTGAGGAGTCGTTACGTATGTTGGCACATGGCAATGCTATCTGGATCTGCACGCATGTTTTCCGCATATCAGTTCTCGATATACAGAAAGCGCTTAGTAGCAACGCAACGGCAAAGCAAAAGGGGTTTGGACACCATTGACTCGATGGCGGAAGACGGGTCGATGCTTCGGCAGGATAGAGCGATTCAAATTCTGACATGACATATTACCAATCCTGAGAAGTTGTTATAAGCCGCACTCAAAGGTGCCCGCAAGGCTAAGGCTTGAATATGTGCAGTATGAACGTCCAATTATGAACCCGAAGCGAATGTAGTTTACAAAGGTATTTATACATCGAAAAGACGTCCCCGAACCGCTGCTTGAAGTCGACAAGGTGCCTCGCGGGACTGACGCTCGAAAACACGTCTGGGCCTAGGTGTCATGCACTATACCGAAAGCCCATGAAGTCGTCCTCGTCGTCGTCGTCCTCCTCTTCTTCATCGTTGTCTTCCTCCTCCCGTGCCTCGACTTTCGCTTCCACGTTTTCCTTCCCGCTCGTATCGGAGGGTTTGCTCTCAACAGCGGCAGTCGTGCCCTGCTGTCTCAAAGCCTCCCGCTTCTCCTTCAACCTCCGCACCCGAGCTTCCAGCTCCTCCATATCCTCGAACTCTTCCTCCAACGCCCGCGTGGCCTCTTCCTTCTCATCCTCAAGATCTTTCTCCGCAGCAAGCCGCCGCTTCTCCCGCTCTTCCTCTTCAGTCTTCGCGGCGGCCGCGTGCTGCTCTGCCGTCATGGCCGGCGCCGATATCACCGCGTCTTCAGAGAAGGGCGCCTCAGTTGCCGCAATGTCCGCTTCAAACGCTGCCCACTCAGACTCATCCACATCGCCAGATGCTCCAGATGTCTTTGCGGCGCCGTTCTGCTGGGCCGGTGCGTTTGCTCGCGCCAGTGTCGGCGAGGTCTCTCGTGGGATCAATGGCGACGGGCCAACCGGCTGGACAAGGGGCGTCGAACTCGAAGACGTGCCGTCCGTCTTATGGGCAGGAGTCGCAGGCCGTGAGGGGATCTGGATCTCGACGCCTTGGACGGGCGTGGTCGAGGTGCGACGAGTCAGTGACGGCGGCGTGAGCGTCACATCCTTAAGGTCTCGATCCGACTCGCCCGCCGACAAGCGAGCAGGAGTGCTAATGTTCGTCTTGCTCCTCTTCTTCCGCACGGTGTCCGCCGTGTCCTCGTCGTCTACCATATCCTCGTCCGAGTCGTGTTTCCGCTTGTTGGAGGGGGCGGCTTCCGCGGTTGCCGTGCTGTTCGTAGCGGCCGCAGCTTGCAGGGCGGCCTTGAACCTCGCCGTGTGACCCGGGGCCCTCAGGTGGCCTTCCCAGAGAGATTCGGACTTGACAGGTTCGTGGCAGAGGGTACAAAGGAGCTTGCCCGCATCGGAGTAGGCTGCATGGGGGTGTTCGATGCGTCGGGCAGCGCGCTGCTGACGGAGAAGGTTTCGCACGTCGGCCATGATGGGACGGAAAGTGTCCTCTCCAACGCCTGACTGCGAAAAATGGAGTTTCGATTCTTGGCAGAGGTGTTGGGGGATTCAATGGCTCGTCGCAGCTGAAGAATCGAAAGGGGATGAAATCATTGTCGACCAAGCTAATTATTGCGCCAAAATGACCGAGGGACGGAGCGCAGCTTCTCTGCTGAGTGCGCGGAGTGACAAGGAGCAAGTGCCAGGTAGCGTGGGGCGCCATGTATCGCTAAGCCTAATATGGCTTGGCGCAGGTTTTGTGAGGACCTTGTGCAGACCTGCCATTGCACCTTACCCCAGGCCTCGGGCGCCTTACCGATGCTGTTCCGCGTCTGAATCTGTCTCTCCGGACCGCATTCTCAGACTTACCGTCGACGCGCGCAAGCTGGACGATGACGCTTCCGATCGACCGAACCCGATTAATACTCCTTGAATAGACGACCGCATCACAAACTTTCGACGCCATTCGCAATGGCTGATAATCCGGAGGAGCCATCGCAGAATGCGCTGGCTTCCACCTTCCCGAACCCGCCTCCATTCTGGCGACACTTTACGCCCGAAAACATCAACCGTATCGAGGACCTTCGCAAGGCCCAGGCCGAGAAGGATGGCGTCGCTGTTAAGGACCTGCCCGCGAGGCTGCCCGACATTCCTGAGGACCTCATGAACCTCCAGCCTCCATCCGAGCCAGCGGCCGGTACGTGGAAGGTGCTGGGAGGCAACTACACTGTGCGTTGTAATGCCGATGGTTTGTCGTGGATCTTGGTTGCTGATATCTCGTGTAGCTCGACGACAAGCTGCCATCGTTGGAAGACGGCGAGATCAAGCGGCTGATGCCAGCCCACTCCGACGAGAAGGACGGCAAACATCTTGATCGCGCCTTCGAACTGAAGAAGATGGCAAAGTCCCTTTTACTCAATTTCCTCGAACTTGTCAGCATTATGGCTGTGGTGCCAGAAGACGTAAGCATCTTGGCTCCCCCTCTCCCGCGTGGAGCGAGTTGTTTTCTGACATGTCCTGCAGGGCGCCGCAAAAATCGAAGACCTCCGTACACTTTTTATCAACTTCCACCACGTTCTCAACGAATATCGACCACACCAGGCCAGGGAATCCGCCATCGCATTGATGCAGTCGAACCTAGATCGGACGAGGGCAGAGACAGCTGCCATCAGAGCCCAGGTGGACAAGGCGAAACGTGTATTGGAGGGCCTCGGCAGCCTTGATGCGCCCAAGATGCCTGAAGCCACCAGCTCCACCCTCGACGGCGAGCTTACACAGAAGGAAGTCAAGGCATTTGGAACGAGCCGGGAGCAAGAGGTGTGGGACGCGGCAGATGCGTTGTTCCTTTAGAAGAGCGGCAATGCATAGAGCGACACGACGGCGCCAGCCGCTGGCATGGCGCAAGAGATGACGGATCTCGATTGGTACAACAGTCTTGATTATGGTATTTAAACAACGGAAATCATGGTTATGGGAGTTGAAGTAAGGGACGGCATTGATGGATTGATACCCACTCGAGAGGAAGCACACGTCGTGCTAGACAAAACCCGGCATTGGTACAAGGTTCCTGAACGATCGAGAATAGAAGCCCGGTGGGCGATTCATGAATTCATGATGGCTGGCCAAGCCAAGTAGGTGCCAAAAACGAGTTTACTCCAAAATGACACCGATATCCCATCAAACCCATCACTTGCTCCTCCACTGTATGGTGTCCTCAACCCCTGCGCATCAGATCACACCCTGCGTCTTCTCTCTTGCATCCGCATGCCTCCCATTTACATGACGGTGCAGGGAATGGGGATGCAGCAGCACTCGTAGCCGTCGCACTCGATGCACTTGGTCTTCCCGCCGGTGGCCTCAGCAGGCTTGACGATGCTGTCGATGATGGACGTGGCAGCGCTGCCGGGGCCGTTGCGGTTGACGAGGCCGGAGGAAGCGGATCCGCAAGCCATTGCGAAGGTAGATTGGAGTGGTTTGAGAACGGTTCGTTTGATGTTTCCTCTGTCTTCAGGTGTCTCAGCTGTCAGCAACGGTCGGGCTCGTGATGGGGAAGGAATGCCGTGACGTCACATCGGCGACTTACACTGAATTGATGGGGTCCGTCAGTTGACGATGATGGATGTCTTGCACAAAGAAGTCGAGAGATTGGAAAAGTTAACGATGATAAGAAGGTGGTAGGATGGTAGTTGAGACAAGCAGGGGATTAAATGAAGCGCCACATCGACGGATAAGCCTCTCTCCCCCCAAAAAGGGAGAAAAAGCGGCCCAGACCCAGCGGGCCAGCCTTATATAAAATGCTTGTTGCTTGGAATCTCCAAGGTCCCGTGTTTCTAAATCCAGGAGTTGTCGTCATGGGGGTGGGGCATCAAGCTGGCTCTGCACAGTGTGTGTGGCTCAGGCATTAGTGACCGCCTGCAGCACAGCCAGCCAGTGGCAGTGTACGCCGGGAGGCGGCGACTTATGGCGGGGGTTACAGTGGGCAAGCCGGACGGGAGGTGGGAGCCCGGGTCAACAGGTCGTCCAGGGTGGCAGCTGGGCAGTCCGAGCTCCCAAAGTCTTCCATGCAGCGACACTGGAGCTTCCGTTTCGGCGTTTTAATGGAGCCCCGACGAACAACGTGCCGGGCTGTTGACTCGTTGCGACCCGTCACTGGAGATGACCGAGATGAAATAACTGCAGGGTCTTGCAAATGGTGATCTCGCCCCATGTGACCGCTCACAACTTGAAGATTCACTGAGGGCTGCCAATAAGGGTAAACGGCAGTCCTAAGGCATAAACGCAAGGCGCAGGTAAGTCGAATTCAAAATCAGCTTAGGCTTAGAACTGCATCACTCGGTCAGGCATTTACACTCTTGCAGGCAGGCATGATAAACTTTTTGAAAAATTTGCATTTGATTTGTGTGCCCTTGAAACAAAACGTACGACCGTAACCCTACTATTGAAGACTGTTCGTCTCGTGTGGTGAAATAAACCCCTAGGCGTATGGTATCGCGATTCCTTGGCTACCGAAGATGTCGAAAGGGGGAATGCTCAGCAAGATTCGTACATAGACAGGACTGCAGGAAGCCCACTGCAAACAGATACTCTCCAACCCGTGTCGCTACAGTTCAGAAGAAAAGGAATAGTCAAGACGTCACACTTGTGCGGACGGAGCAACGCCTTGAGGCGCCGCGGCTGGAGGAGCTTGTAGTTGTGCGGGCGGCTGTTCCTTCTCCTCAAGCAGTTTGCTCAAGTACTCAAGATCCTCCCTGGACTTTGGGTCTCGCTCGTAGATCCCCTTGATGACTTCCCATTCGGTGCGCGACATCTGATATGCGTGAGGCATTAAGAACGGGACAGTCTTACTGTTAATCAACTCCGGACCCAGTATCTCACGAGCGATCGCCTGTCCCTCCCGTTGACGCTGCTGCTGAATTTCGGCTTCGGGGCCGCGAGGCGTTGTGTAGCCTGATGGTGGCTGATTCGGGGGCACGACTTGGTGTGCGCCTTGTGTGGGATGCTGCTGTGGCGCGTAGCCGGCATGGCCTGGATGAGGCTGCCCCGGTTGCGGGAATGGGCCCTGAGCTACCGTCGGCGAGAATGCAGGGCCTGATATCGACGGATGCCGCGATGGGAAGCCTCGCTGTGTAGGTGTCGGAGAGTTGGTGACTGGTGATTGGGATGCACCAGCCTGCTGACCCTGCTGTCTAGGGTTATTTCGGTAGACAAATACGCCTAGAAGCATCGGCTCTGTCCGCTTCTGTGGCACGAGGTTGTCACAAAAGTTGAGCATGAACTCGGGCACGTTGCCTTCGCCTGCAGGGACTGGGACGAGATAAGTGTCCCGTACGTTCGCGATTCTCTTGTCCCCAATGACGGCGTATCGCTCCTTCGCAATAAAGTAGTCGAAGAGCTGTTGGAACTCCTTTCGGGAACCTTCTGAGGCCGGCAAAAGTGACACAACCACTATGTCGGTCTGGTCAGCATAGCGCAAGCTGCAGAGGTACTCTATCGCCTTCTGCTTGTCAATACGCCCGTGCACAGTGAGCTTCTTAGGGATCAATTCTGTCCAGGCCAAGCCGATTGTGCTAGAGAGATTTGCACCCGCGGCGAACTTAGCAGCAGCAGGGAAGTCGGCGATCGAGTTCATGTGGAGGGAGCCCCGCCATACCACGTCCGGATCCGTTTCGTCGGTCGGCGAGTACGGAGGAGAATCTGTTTCATCTTGGAGGAGCCTGTCGACATCAGCATCAACGCCAGGTCCGTGGATTGGGGCCGATGGCCGACGAGTGTGAGATCCGGTAGGCGACTTGACGCTCGAGAACACCTTGTTGATGTCGAAATCGGGATGTTTGGGCGAGTGTCGGGCTCCCTGCGTATCGATATGTAGGCCGCCGTGGGCGAGATCACCCGCGCTGTCGTACCGGTATTCGCCCTCCGTCTTCCCGTCAACGTGTCCCTCTCGCCCACTAGGCCTCCTAATGAATGAGCGCGACTCCTCGGACTGCTGGAAGGATTCGTTTTCAACAATCTCCTCGCCCTTGTGAGTCCTCCGAACGCGAGGCCCGTCATCGGTGATGAGAATGGATTGCTTCTCCGAGATGGCCTTCAGCTGGGCGTTGGCATCCTGTCTCTCTTTGGTCGCCAACTCATCAGCGGACATGGTGGCCAACATGAGCGGCGACAGGGTGCGTTTGAGCAGGCGCTTCGTCAGGTCGGCGTTGATCTTCATGTTGGCATAGAGCGCTCTTGCCTGTGCCGCATAGTTACTGCGGTCAGGGTGGCTGTCGTGAACGGCGCGTTCGATCTCGAGTGCCAGGCGCTCAGCCTTTGCGGCGACAGTTACGTCCTTTGGCAGGGCGATACTTTTGTCCTTGACCGCAGCCACAAGTATTCCTACAAGAGCCTTCTGAAGCAGTTGTGCAGAACCCTTTCGATCCTCCGGAAGGTCCGCGATTTTCGCAGTCAGGTCTGCCGGCGCCGTGTAGTTGACGACAGGCGTAGGGTCGGGCTCGGAAACCTTGCGAACTTTCTGTGCAGGTGTCTGTGGGCGCCACGAGTTAACCTTTGCTGATCCTTGCGGTTCGAGGCGAATTCGACCTACCTTGGCTTCCTTCTCCTCGTCTCGTGCTTTTCTCTTGCCCGTAGCCAGCTTCGACGTGCCGTCCTTCTTTTCCTTCTTCTCTTTGGCCTCAGAGGGAGCCGGCGAGTCTTCGACCTTGGTGCTTCTCGCGTCTTGCGACAAATCCTCCTTGGGGTCGCTCGCGCGCTTCCCCCCTCTGCCGCCCTTCTTCTTCTTCTTTTTCTTCTCGTTCTGCTCCTCCTCGTAGGCCTTCCGGCGAGCCTCCCAAGGGCGCTCACCTTTGGCCATGGCAGCGAGGAGGTCCTTGTGGTCTTGCGGCGCACATTGCTCGCAGTAGTAGTTCTTAGGGAGGTCTTCCGTAAAGACGCTCATACCCATACAAACGTTGTGCTGCCATGCCGTACACTTGTCGCAAGCGATCCAGGGTTCCTCCGAGTCTCCATCCTGCTCCGTGGCGCCGCAGACGCAGCGGATAATCTCTTCCTCGGGCTCCTCCTCCTGCTTCTTCTTCCTGCCTCGTTTCTTGGGCGGCTCGATAGGTTGGTCGTCAAAAGTCTTCGTATGCTGACCCTTGGTCGCGCGCACCGAGCGGCGGGGTTCTGGCTCTCCTTTACGTCGTCCCATGGTGGTTAGCTGGGTTCTGCCGGCGAGGCTGCATCTAGAGATGGTGTTTTGGGGGAGAAGGGAGGCAGGAGCGGCGTTGGCTGCGGGGGTGCGCAAAAGACGGGAGGCTGCAACACTTACCAGACATAATGGCCAAGCTGGGGAAGGAGCGCTTTCCGGCGGTCTAGGTATCTTCCTTCCCTTTGTTGGGCCCGGGACACTGGGATAGGGTAGGTAGGTAGGTAGGTAGGTAGCCTCAAGGACTGGGCACTAGTTGTTCTGGGTGTCGGTACAAGCGCGGGTGTGTTCTTTCTCAAGCATGCATGGGCTTTTTTTACGGCAGCGAAAAAAGGACTAAGATATGTGACCCATCCACCACACGCCGCGATAAGGAAACCAGCTTCGTTGCTCGACAAAAGGCGCCGGCTGCTCGGAATCCCGCAATAATTATCTCTCACAGTAATCGCGCGCGCAATGCAGATCGTAAGGCGTCACGCGACAAAGTTCGCAGCAGCCGGTGCAGCGACAGGGGACGGATGTTGAGATCTTCGCGTGCCTCTTTTTAAGCTGTGTGGGAGGAGCGAAAGGGAGCTTGCGCAAAGGTGGAGGTGTTGCGAGTGGGCTGCCGAGCGATGCGATCAACGGCGCGCGAGGATGGAAGGAAAATGCCGAGCGCCTCCACCTAACAGCGTTAGGTAAGCGAGGGCAACCACAGGCTTGGTCTGACCCGTGCGTTACGCGAGGCAGTGGCGGAGGGCTATTGTGGCCTTGGTGCCTGAAACTCAGAAATCGCTGACCGAGTCGGTGAAGGTGATGAGGTACCTTAACCTGTGCTACCCTTCGGCAAAAGCTCGGGCCAGCTCTCCATACTGTAGGTACATAGTAGAGCAGCTGGTGCACCTGCTTTAGGTGCCAAGGTACATCAGCTGGGGTCCAGGCTGGCTGGGCAGGCGCAAGGAGCTAACGCGTGCATCGATTGCCTGGAGCTTCAAGTTGCACCCCAAAGCGACAGCCTTCCCTGCAATTGACAATCAATCCAACCCATCCCGCCGCCGTTCACCAAACCGCCCGTCTCGTCGGCCTCTGTCCCGAGTCTTCTTCCACGCCCAATAATTTCAATCAGTTGAAGACGGTTTTGATCGATCGCCCACCATGTCTCGCCGTTACGATTCCCGCGTAAGGCCCCTCCCCGCTCTTCCCTTGCTCGAGCTGTTCGCAGCCCTGGCAGGTGAAAACGCAAGCTCACACCCCGTACATAGACAACCATCTTCTCGCCAGAGGGCCGTCTGTACCAGGTCGAATATGCGCTTGAGGCCATCTCCCACGCCGGTACCGCTATTGGCATCCTCGCCAAGGATGGCATTGTCCTCGCCGCAGAGCGCAAGGTGACGTCGAAGCTGCTGGAGCAAGACACATCCGCCGAGAAGCTGTACATTGTCAACGAGTAGGTGCCCTCCGAGCGTACCTTGGAAAATCAGTTGAAAGAATGACCTCTAACATCACTTCGCTGTGCAGCAACATGCTTGCTGCCGTCGCAGGCATGACGGCCGACGCCAACATCCTCATCAACTACGCCCGCCAGGCCGCCCAGAGATACCTCCTCACCTACAACGAAGACATCCCCTGCGAGCAGCTCGTCCGAAGACTTTGCGACCTGAAGCAGGGCTACACACAACACGGTGGTCTGAGACCGTTCGGTGTCTCCTTCATCTACGCCGGCTGGGACCCCCGCAGACAGTTCCAGCTGTACCAGAGCAACCCCTCGGGTAACTATGGTGGATGGAAGGCGACGGCCGTCGGTGCCAACAGAGCAAGTGCCGAGAGCTTGCTGAAGCAGGACTACAAGGAGGACTGCACCCTGAAGGAGGCATGCGGTATGGCGGTCAAGGTTCTCAGCAAGACCATGGACTCGACGAAGCTGAGCGCTGAGAAGCGTAAGTTTCCCCTTTGACAGCGATCATCGCCCGTTACTTGAATATGTGCTAACTGCCTATCGAAGTCGAGTTCGCCACGGTTGGCCAGACGGATGACGGCAAGATTTACCACCGCCTTTGGACAGCAGAGGAGATCAAGGCTCTCCTCAAGGAGCACGACCTGGCTAAGGACGAGTCCGCGGAGGACAAATAATGGCAACGACAATGGCATGAATGAGATCAAAACATAGATGGGGCGTGATGGTTGCCCTTTACCCTGATGTACCAATAGAATTGATGCCCACAAATCCGAACCCAACCCGGGCCCGTGCAATGGTGTACTCGTGGATGCTGTGAAACCAGGACGCGAAGACGCTACAATATGTGAGGATGATATGAGCAGATGGAAACACGCCAAACAATATACAGATACTGGAAACGTATGTGGTGACTTTAATACAGCGGGGTTTCGATGGCTGAGGCTGCACATATAATTCGCTTCCTATGACGAACCCTACTCACTGTGATTAGCGTCTTTGACCATCCAGCTGGGTCATCTCGTAGCCTACGTCGGGTCGCGGATCCCCAGCTTCCTCGTCATCCCGCAGTCGATTCCAGCCAGTCCTGGGCTCCGAACCTGGGTACGGATGGGGTTCGTGACACTCCCTCGCAGTCAGCTTCGGCCAGTGTCGTCGGTAGCTCCAGTACGCAACAACCCATCCCAACAAGGATCCCACGCAAACATCGTAAACGTCATGTCGGTAGTCCTCGCACCGGCTGATGGCTATGAGAGCAGCCCCGAGGAGAGGCGCCAAACACACGAGCGCCCTGCTAAGGTCACGGCCGCCGCTGTTGTGTCGGAAAATGTGGAGTTGCCCGGCGAAGAAGATGCTGAGAAACCCCAGTCCCGCGAAGGAGAAGGACGAGTGGCCTGAGGGGAACGACCTCCAGCCGTCGTGAAGTAGGTGGTGCGCCGTCTCGGTGCAGACCTCTACGGTCACAAGCACGTCCGGTTTTGTGCCGGCGGCTGGCTTGCAACGGGCAAGCAGGTCAGGTCGCGGTCGGCCAACGGCGTTCTTGATGAGATCGGTGATGAAGGTGGTCATGATGAGAGAAATTGCAAAACACAGGTAAGTAACCTCATGCTTGTGGGGCGATGCCTTCGTCAAGAGGTTGTACACAACTAGCACAGCCAAGGGTACGAAGAGAGCATAAACAAAGTTCATGTCTGCAGAGAACGTCAGCTATTTTTCCAAGGCACGCTCGATGTGAGGGATGCGCGTTGAGAGACTTACAAACCGGTACGCGCTCAACTTCTGCATGAGGATATGAGATGTGGAGGTCATTGATGAAGAACATGCGGTGGAATGGCTCAATGAAAGCAAGCATCTAAGCCAACAACAGTTAACAGAGCTGTAAGACGCGATTGACCGCGTTCAATTGAATGACAAACATACCGTTATCCAACCAGCAAGAAGGATTGCGAAACCTAGATAATCCGGCGCATGCGTTCTCTGAGTTTGCGGTTAGACGGACCGTCCGATTTGCTCTCTCCAGAGACGCAAACCTACCTTCCAGAACCTGGAGAATGCGTTTGCTACAGTGCCTCCGCTGGATCCAGCGTCCCGACGTGCTGGTGCCATTGCAAGCAGTCACCTTCTGCGAGTTGCGCGAAGGGATCTCTGGAACATCGACACCGACAGCGGCAGTTTGGCACTGGGGACAAGGTCCGGGGAGGGGAGGATGTTGGAACTGGGAGCTTCGCCGAGAGGGAGATTCCAAGAGCAAAGCCAACTCAGAAAAATTGTCGCACGAGAAAAATTGTCGCACGAGAAAAATTGTCGCACGAGAAAAATTGTCGCACGAGCAGCTTCCAACAGTCACTTGATCAGCTTGCAGATCCCCCGGGCTAGTTTTCCCTTGACCACGCTGGCTGGTGTGCCTGGTCTCTGAAGGTAATAAGTATGTGGCGTTTCGTTAGCTGGCGAAGCGGCGAGCTGCTACACTTCCCACTTCCTTCCAGTGCAGGGGTCACTGGGTAGCTCCTGTCGGTATGAACTCCCGAGGTACCTAAGGTAAGGTAGCTACGAAGGTACTGTCGGGATCTTATCTTATCATCTGCCGAGGTTTCTCCGGTGCGATTCTACCTTGAGAGGCTTCAACCTCCAAAAATCGGGCTTGTTTTCTTTCGTTAGTAGTCTCAGCAACTCTCTCCACGATCCCGCACACCGCCCTCTCAGCATGCTCAAATCGACCTACAAGCCGTCCGCGAATGTCGCGGCTCCTCCGCCTCTCCTTCCCGGGTGGACTGAGCACACCGCGCCGACAGGCCACAAGTACTACTACCACGCCGAGACGAAAGAATCGACATACACCAGACCGAGTGTCCCAGGCGCAGGCGCGATCGCCCAAACACCTGCGGTGCCCTCGGCATCAGATAGCTTCTACCAATACCAGACGATCCCCCAGCTGTCTGACCCGAACGTCGCGAACGCATATCTCGCGCAGTACAATGCGCAGAATCAGCCACCCGCCGCGCAGAGGGGAGGATTCGGTCACGGGGGCCGGGGCGGCAGGGGCGGTCGAGAAGGCGGGCGCCCGCGAGTTGAGCCCATAGACAAGCCGAAGTCCAAGGTCCCGATTCCGGGACACGAGCCGTGGATTCTGGTGTACACCAAATACGACCGCCGATTCGTTTACAATCCCGTCAAGAACGCCAGCTACTGGCGCATACCCGAGAAGCTCATGGACGGCATCCTAGAGCTCGACAAGGCCAGAATACGCGCAAAGGCAGGGATCGATACTGCAGGAATCGATACTGCAGGAATCGATACTGCAGGAATCGATACTGCAGGAATCGATACTGCAGGAATCGATACTGCAGGAAGCGAGGCTAAGGAAGCCACACCCTCGGCGCAGCCCAGGCCCCAAGAAGTCGGCGCAAGCGATCCCAATGGCGATAATAACGACAGCTCGGAGTACGAAGAGGTCGAGGTCACAGATGATGAAGAGGAAGGCGAGGGAGAGGATGGCCACAACTCGAAGCGGCAGCGCACGGAGGATCCGGCAGATGAAGGGACGGTGGAATTCAGCGAGGCTGACATCGCATTCCAACTGCAAGCGATGGGCGAGGCATACGGACTGGACCCCGGCGAGTATGACGACGGAAATATGGACGAGTGGCCCGAAGGTGCGGAGGGGCTAGAGTTCTCGGAGGAAGATGCCGTCGCGCTGTTCAGGGACCTCCTAGACGACTTCAAGATCAACCCTTACAACTCGTGGGAAAAGCTAATCGAAGACGGGCACATTATCGAAGACCCGAGATATACAATCCTCAACACCATGAAGGCGAGGAAGGAGGCATGGCAGGAATGGTCAAAAGACAAGATCAAGGAGATCAAAGAGCTCCGGGCAAAGGAGGAGAAGAAGGACCCTCGGATACCCTACATGACGCTACTGCAAGAAAAGGCGTCGCCCAAGCTCTACTGGCAAGAGTTCAAGAGGAAATATCGGAAGGAACCGGCGATGACGGACCCCTACGTCAAGGACAAGGACCGCGAGAAGTGGTACCGGGAGCACATCAACCGTCTCAAGATGCCCCAGGCCACGCTCAAAGCGGACCTCGCCACGCTTCTCAAGGCACAGCCTCCGTCTGCACTGAACAACAAGACGACCCTGTCACGCCTGCCGCCCCAGCTGTTGGTTGACATCAGATACATCTCCCTGCAACCGCAGGTTCGGGATCCCCTCATCGAGGCATACATCCAGACCCTAGGCCCACCGCCGGAGGGCGAGGCCAATGAAGAAGAGAACGAAGCGACGCGGAAGGCTAGAGAAGCTAGGGACCGGAGAGAAAAGGCCCTCAGGGAGCACGAGGATAAGGTCGCAGAGCAGAAACGCAGACAGCAGCGCAGTCTGGAAATGGGCAAGGCTAGATTGCGGGAGGAAGAGCGCGAGATCGAACGGGCGATGCAGGTTAGCAAACGTGGCTTGCAAAGCCAGCTGGCGAGCGCTCAGCGGGACGAACCCGATGCATCATGAGGTCGGCAAAGCAGCATGTCCATGCATGTGGCTGGGGTGGAGGGCAGATAGGAAAGCAACCGGATTTTTTTAATCTGCACAAACAACGTTTCCAACGCCGATCCGTCCAACTCCATGTGATAAATTCTCATTCGAGTGCCAACAATATGACTAACATAAGCAGAAGAACAATAAATAAGCCCATTATCGTTTCGCCTCGCCGACTGCTGCAGGAACCGGGTTTCATGCACAACCGCCACGCTCACCACTCAACACCAACCACGGATGTCTCATTACATCAACTTGACTCGAGCCTTCGTCGAGACGCGTCACGCACAGCCAGGTCGAAGGAGAAAAAAGGAACGCAGACGGACCATTCTTGGCAGTCGACACCTCATCAATTGAAACCCTCCGCCCCCTCACACGTTGTCATCCTACACGTCCCGAATCCTTCTTGTCAGCAGCGCAAGGACGTGACCGCCATGAGCGCTCGAGCTCTCGAGCACCATTCCCCCCCGTCCAGCCACAACCGCAGTCTCTTGCTCTGTCCACAACCTGTTTCTCCCTTCACAGTGTCTCGAACCATCCTGCCAGAAAAAGATGGGTGAGAAACACAAGTTCGGACTGAGCTACTGCAAGCAGCTCGCATATTGCGTCCGTCATGGACCGCCAATGACAACATCTCACGGTCGTGCGTCCAAGATCGCCTGAAAATCGGCCGTGCAGCCATTGGCCCCTCGGCCAGTCGGTCACTCGGTCACCGTTCCATGACCGTGCCGCACATCCCCAAGCATTGCTCCGTAGAACAACTGCAAGACATGCACGCGCGCCATATTAGTCTCGTATATGACAGCCGCCGCTGGCCTGGCAGTTTCTCGGTTTCCCTTTCTTTGAATCTGAGATTTTTGACAGTGCGTCAAAACTGCAGAATTGAACCAGAAATCAACGACTTACACACTTTAAACACCACCCACGGGAGAGAAGCTGAATACGGAGTGAGATACAACGATGAGTGCGACGATGCTTTCACTATTCGGCCTCGTGGCCCTAGGTACGTTCATTCTAGTTTGACGTTCCTCACGACGCGTGATTAATAACCATCAACAGCCTCCATAGCGATGGCTCAGCAGTTTCCAGGGTTCCCGGGCAATGGAAACGGCAACGGGAATGGCAACGGGTTTGGGAATGGAAACGGGAACAATGGGTTCGGCGGCAGCTTTGGCAACTTCGTTGGCTTCAACATCCAGGAAGCGATGCACATTCGGAGAATCCACGGCGTACTGGCTACGATCGCCTTCGTCATCGTCTTCCCCATCGGCTCAATTGCCATGAGGCTCGTCCCGGGACGCTTCGGCTGGATCGTTCACGCCCTGATCCAGATGGCCGGCTTCGTCCTTTACATTGCCGGCGCGGCCTTGGGTATCCAGTTGACGCAAATGGTCAGGCTTGGTGGGACAAGTCTTGTGAGTAACCTCGACTCTTCTTCTATCACGTCTCACACCCACTGACCACCTGCCAGTTTGAAATCAACACCATCAACTTCCATCCCATCATCGGCCTCGTTCTGCTGGCCATCTTCTTCTTCCAGCCCATCTTCGGCTACATCCACCATGTTCAGTTTAAGAAGTATGGCCGTCGCCAGTTCTGGTCACACTTGCACCTCTTCATCGGCCGTCTTCTGATCCCCCTCGGTATCATCAACGGAGGCTTGGGCTTGTACATCTCCAACTCCCCCAAAGAGTTCAAGATCGCATACTCGGTCCTGGCCGCCGTTCTCGGAGTTTCGTGGATCCTCATCGCCGCCATCAGCGAGTTCCGCCGCAGCAGGCAGCCTCCTATCGTGTCGGTGGAGGAGTCCAAGAGGAGACCTGCAGATCACACCCACCAGAG